>JARK01001444.1:11286-56955 GCA_000688135.1 Ancylostoma ceylanicum | reverse complement strand
CCCCCCTGCGTCCGTCACTGTTACATACATACATATAGTCGTGGTCGTCGTGATTCAGTGCTGGTTCCTTCGTCGACGCCGCCTCGCAACCGCAGCGCGGCACCCTTGCAAAATGCGCTTCCTGAGCTGGTTCTCCGGTTTTCACACGTTCTAACACGTTCTACCATAGTTTTAACAAGTTTGAACGGAAAGCGAAGGTTAGAACAGATTAGAATACACGTGATGCGAGTCAAAACATACCAAAGCCGGTAGATTAACGCAATGAAACCGTGTTGTTGAGGTGATGCTCAGCGGCTGCGAAGAGGTGTCAGCGAAGGGACCAGCACTGAATCAGGACGACTGCGAGTATACACACACAAACTTTCACTTTTATATATACAGATTAACCGCATTATTGGGCCCAAATTTTTTTTCCAAGTTTATTCATTTTCGCCACCAATTGTGGTTGCAATTAATAGTGAGTGAAGCCATAAAATGCAAAGTTTTCTCGCTGCGCGTTACATATGTACACTCCAAAATTATCGACTCAGATATTCTCCCCGTGCGAGCGCTCGCCGCCAGCGCGAGACGTATGATCATCGCAAGCCGCTCGCACAGTCATCGCAGACCGCTCGCACGGTGAAGAGGGCCGCTCGCATGGTAAAGAGCGTGCGGGCGCTGCTCGGTCTCCCAGCGAGCGGCCCCTCCAGACCGTACGAGCGATCTGCGATGGCAGTGCGAGCGGCTTCCGATGACCGTACGTCCAGCGCTGGCGGCGAGAGCTAGGACGATCACTGCACAGCGCTCGGACGCTTCGAGTGTTTGAGAGGCTTCGAAGAAGAATTCTTCGTGTAGGTATTGGTCCCGACACGAAGCCCTTTAATGGTACTTTGTCTCGTGGAGGCTAGGATTTTCGAATTCAGCGGTGTTGGTGTTTCTAAACAGTCCTTTTTTTTCAGATCACCGTTATGCTGCGTATTTGTATGCCCTAAAATTAGTCAACAGGGCCTTTCGCTAGTGTACTAGTGTGCAGGTTACATAGAGTTTCCTACTCGAAATAACTTGGAGTAGGATAGCAATGAATTGAAAGGATTTTCAGAGTTTTCATTAAATACTTGGGCTTCATTGCGACACAAGACACATTTATATAGCCATTTCAGGTCGTGTACTTGTTGATATAACGGACGGTGATCTCGAAGAAATTGGAATTGGTTCGTATGACGAGAGGTAGGTCCCATCATTTCTATTATTGTTGAGTTGACCAAAAGACATCAAGAAACAGTACTGAAATATTTTCTTCAAGTTATGTTGTATTATTACACACGATGTCGGTGTGGCAGGAGCAACACCATAAAGATTTCGGCCTCAGTAGATCTTGCTTGTGTTATATAAAGTTGTATTTTCTCCGAAACACATTTTGGTAGCTAATTTATAAGCTCGGCTGTCTCACTTATTGATTGTTCTACTGGCCGGACACCTCGCTTGCAGTGAGCTTTGATGGAACTGGCGAATTTTCGTGCTTAAGTGTGTATGTACAGTATAACGACCGTTCTGAGCGCTGATATCCCTATCTGTTGCTACTGTGGTGGCTAGTCGGAACTTTATTCAATATTTTTTCGCAGTATTTGATGGTTACGCCACTACGGCAGCCCAATATAGTGAGTGCAGCGCGTGGCGCAATCTCGCACTTGTACATGCGCAGACACACAAATTCCTCAGCCCAATAGTCGGTCATTGTAGATATCCTCACAGTACGCCTGTTCAAAATGAATACAAATGAAGATGGAAGGGGGAGCAATAATGATAGTGGTGGTGATATTCTTCATCATCGAAGAACCTAGTTGCTTACAGTGGGTGTAGATGGCGGTGACCCCTTTGCGACCTCGAAAAGCACGCGGCGCGACCGCGCCGCTCGAGCAGGAATCTCCTCCAGGACAACAAGCTATGGGGTGTTCTTGATAGTTAGTTAGTTTTATTATTAGGTAACATCAAAAGTGATGAACAAGTACCGAGAAAACCTAGATTCGCCACTGCAGCGACGGCTCCATCCTGAACGGCGTGGTGGCGCCGCGTTCTTTTCGGGGACGTGGATGGGTCACCGCCATCGACGCCCACTGTATCTTCCCTTGATTTTGCGGAAAAGGACAGTAAAACAAGTTCTGAGGCGCTGCGAATCTAAATTGTTCGGATTCAGCTTCGGAGGGTCGCCAGCACTTGCCTAACGTTTAATGGTTTCATATGGTGTCCAGTTTTGATGGACCGTTTCCTAGCCAGCCCATGGAACTAGTGTTGACATGTAGAATTGCTATAGAAGCTATAGAACAATAATCTCGTTCTTATCCATGAATACTGAGGAATTGGTACTTTATCTGGTTTTTTCTTCATTTCAGACAAGACTTGCTGCTTGAAATTCGCAAGGAGAAGCTGTACAGCGACCTGGATGAGTTATCAAAGCTTAAAGCCCAAAATCTTCGAGAATAATTTAACATATCGATATGTTAACTATTTTGTACAGATGCAAATAAATGATACGTTGTAGCGTGAAGTTCGCTGTTTTTGGAGATGTGTAGCGTTTCGCATACTTATTTGTCTTGCCAGTTGCGTTTCGCCGATGTTTATGTTGCCAGCGTGTCTTTGTGCACTTTGTTTGCGCGGAGCAGATGGGATGCCTTGATTGTACGGAAGGCAGCAGCGCGGACTGTATTTTGCCTTTTCGCAGCTTTTTACGTCTGAGTGTTCCCTTCTTCGTCTCTCGAATTCTCAATCAACCAAGATACTTCATTCTCTGACAATAGTCTTTCTTCACTCACATATTACTTGGTAGAACTGCTTAGTTTAGATATATTCAAGTGTTGAGAACTATTGTCTTGATTGCCGTGTTTGCTGAAGCTGTAGAATTTTCGAACACATTTTCCTTACGAACTAGATCCAGAATGTGGTTCATTCAGAGCGTTGCCATTTTTACCCAACGCCCATCTCGATCAGTGAACACTGTGTTTTAATCGATGTGATGTGTACTCATTAATGAGCTCCAATGTTTTAATCCGATTTGATTAGACGGAAAACCTAGTAATTGTTCCCATTTCAGTAGGGTAATTTGGCACTGATTACTTTCTAGGATGGGTAAACGGCGCTACACCAAGACGCCAATCTCTGGTAAGTGGATTTTGCGTTGTTTTACGTCTAGCTAGCTAGACATAGATCTAACGAGGGAAGGATACCAGATGTCCGTGGGATCTTAAAATGGGGTATGCCTCTTAGTGTATAGCTGACCATGCTGATCCCCGTTATTTTCTTTGTCGGCGCTCTCTGCCGCTGCAGAAACAGTTACGACGTTGTATGTGCAGTATATATGTGCAGTTTCTACTTTCATCTACCGAAACCGTAAGAAAATGAAGTTGCCGTGCAAAATGGATGCAGAATTTGTTATCAGCAGTCTAGATAACCCTGTATGCAGAATTCCATTAGAGAATATGTTCATCTACACCCGATTTGCCTAAGTCGAATCCTTCATGAAGGTCTCATTGATCGCATAGGTCAGGTGAGTGGTGGTGTAGCGGTAAGTGTCTCGCTCTTCAAGGAAGGAGTCCCGGGTTCAATCCCTGTAGCGGTTCAGCTTTTTGCATTTCTTCTCCACGTGCAGTTTTCCATTGAGAATCTATTCTATGCTATTTTATAACGTTTTTCACTTGCAATGCCATGATCTGGAAGTGCGGGAGCTTTTTGAAGGATTCCCATTACCTCGTCTTTGTTAGCAGTGCGACTGATAATGGTAGGTGTATGGTGCTTACGTGGCCAAAATTTTCAAGGATTTTTTTTTATCGCTGAAACTCCCCATAGTAGGGTTATCTGAGGTGCTGAACACGAATATTGAACCCACTTTGAACCGCAACCTCATTTTTCTAGGGTTACGGTAAAAGCACTGTGACGAACCGAAATAAGTTGTCCACTTCGACATCCAAATGGTAGTGCCACTCAAAGTTATGCTGACATTTGTGGTCAGCGCCTAAAATAACCCTTCCCTGCAAAATTTGGAAGGATTCTGCAAGGTGCCTAAACTTGCTTATGTCCACATATGTACGTCTCCCTTGATACGACTGGTACGAGTACTTCCATCTTTGGCAAACCGGCGTAAATGGGTATTCCTTCGGTGAAATTTTGCATATGGGGTTATTTGGACTGCTGATCACAGATTCTGTATCCACTTTGCATGGCAACGCTGTTTCCGTGCGGTTACGGTAGGTGGTTGTAGAAAGTCCATGTACGTATATACTGCACATGCAAGGTCATAACTTTTCCTGCAATGGCACAGAGCACAAATGGAGAACATATTACAGATCAGCATTCCCAACTTCACATTGCTAGACATATCTCATTTCGAAATGCCACGGACATCTGGTATCCTTCCCTTGTAAGATAGCGGATCTATGTCCTCGCATAGCTGGTCCAGTAGTTTTATTTGCTGACAGTGGTTTGACCTCAGCGATAATCTTTCTTAGGCGAATTTCGTTTTAGGGCACTGGGCTCAAAGGTTCCGACGTATGCGTGCGTATAACCCACGAGCGACTTTCGAGCAAGCCCAACTGATCTCAAAGCTCTTCGAAGAAAGTAAGAAGAAACCCAAGAAGAGTGCTCAAGCTCAGCAGAATCAGAGCCAGGAGATGGAAGAATCTGAACAAAATAAGGTTAGATGGACTTGGTTTTTTTTTTTTTGCTAAAGACATCGGTAAAGGGCAATTCACTTAGAGCGACTTATCAGACGCAAGCATTTGCGAGAGATTTGCTATGAAGATCGGTCAACGCGGCACGAAATTCTCAATGAAAAGAGCGCGCGGCCGTCGTTGGCCGTAAACGCGTGCGACTGCGATGCGACTAGCCCCTATTCTTCATCATATAGATGCACGCGCGTCGGTCGCACGCATGCAGTATAAATAGCCCTTAACGTTGGGCATGCATTAACGACAGTAGTAGCGCAGCTAATTGCACGAATTTTTGCTTTTTTTTTGTGGATTGCTCAAAATCAGCCATAGAGGGGGGACTTTCGTGGTCGAGACTCGCAGCACTCACTACATTGCTTGCAACTTGACAATCTCATTTTGTGTTCATCAACTGATTGATCTCAATCTCATCCGACCCTCTTGCTTCTTTTGCTAGCCTTCGATGCGTGTGTGTAGGCTTCACATTGAAGTTTCCTGTATTTGCTTACTATTGAGCACTTTGAATTTGACTTTGTTCAAACCAGAGGTAGCATAAACTACTCTCTGATCAAGAATGAACGAGTTTTCCTTTTTCAGACCGATAATCTTAACAACAAATACTTTCCAGTCTAGGCAAGCGCTTATAAAGTATTTCCGTTCAGGCTCTCAATATCGTCGACCTCCCTGACGATGTTCTCCTGAAGATATTCAAGTATGTTTCATCCCCGGACCCAAATGATCCGCAGCTAAGGAGGTATTTGTTTGGAGGCCTTAGCAAACTCGCAATAAAGGTAGGTGATGACTCGCTAAAAATCGCTATAAAGATAGGTAACCCTTTGAAAAGTGAACTTTTCGTGAATTCTTGATTGTAGTCCAGTTTTTCAGGCGCTTTATCGGCTGCGTCCTGTCTGCAAAAGGTTTCATGATATCTTCTTTAAATACCATTCCAGCCTGCCCAAACCCTCAATCGGGCTGCGATTACAGGTACTTGTTGAATATACAATTTTTTGTAGGTTGTGGTAAAAAAAAATAGTCAGCCCTCATGATTTAGGCAGCTGTCAATCGCGATCGAACTTACGGTGGATCTGTCGTTGCTTACATCTACGGTGATTGCGGAAAGAGATATTTCTCAAAGTTCGTTTATGTGCAAGATGTTCCTGCTGCCATATTGTAAGTCACCTAACCCTTTATTGCAGTTTTTCCTTAGTACAAATTTAAAAAAAGAATTTTTCTGTTCTAGTCCTGGACAAATATGCACATTTCTGGTGATTAAAAGTCTTGTCATCACTGAAGATCTCATGGATATGTTACAGAGTTTGGATCTCTCTAAGGTACTCCGTTTCCGTTCATAATTGAGGTTTCGTTCTCAACCCTTATTTTCTCCAGGTGGAGGAGCTGTTTTGGCATGACATTCGTGGCTCGCGTGTAACGAATCTCGTAGAAAGAATGCAAGCACTGTTGCGTAAGATGACATCGTTATGCTGTGCGGAATTCTATGCAACTGATGACTTCTTCGACCCAACCACAATGTTTCCAAATACAGACCGTTACTGGACAGAGCTAGGCTTAGAGAAGTAGGTTTCATTTTATGGTATCTTGACCGCGATTGCCTTCAAGTTTTTGCAATTTTGTTGTCGCCAAAATGCAGCTGGTGATATCAGTCGTCGACAGCTGGCACCTCTTTGTGGCAGATGTCTCAAAGGACATCTGAAATTATCCACAATTCAGAGAGCTCAAAAAAGGTTCTCCTATTTTTTTTTGTAAGGGATCAGATATACCAGATATATTGTGATTGGTGTCTCCTGAAGAATTCTAATGATGAAAATGTCGAAAACGATTCTTTCAAGTTGCTACGATTCTTTTAAGCAGTCTTGTATTTAAAAGCTTGTAAATGCGCTGTTACTAACAAAATACAGTTATGTGAATAAGAGTTCATTATTTGAAAAGATAGTCCTATCACAGTCTTTTCTCTAATTTAACTCTAAAGGGCAATTTATAATGGATGTGTGCGACTGACGCGCGTGCGTCTATATGATGAAGAATAGGGGCTAGTCGCATCGCAGTCGCAGCTCAAATGCAGTTGTTTTCATTGAGAATTTCATGCCGCTTTGACCGGTCTTCATGGAAAATCATTCGAAAATGGGTGTGTGCGTCTGATTGGTCGCATCTGGTGTAAATTGCCTTAATTCTAATACGAGGTCATTGGGACGCAATGACCTCGTATTAGAATTAAAAAAATTTAAAACCTTCTGCTACACTTTTTTGAGCTAAATTTCTTTTTCATCTAGGATGGATGAGAAGACTCTCAAACGTGAGGAAGTACGTGCAAAGTATCGTCGACTCGAGAAGTGGTCTGTGATCCGAGCCGAACGCTCACAGCGTAGGCGAAACCAGTAGGTACCACTCTTCTACTTGCACTGCCTCACTCGTGTCTTCTACATCTTTCTCACTTACGCAGACGTCGCACCTGTTTCTTGATGTAAATATTCAACACAACTGGTATTTTGGATGCTCTCTTCAACTGCTTGTGTCTGTGGCCTTAACTTAAGACAGCCATCGGCACTGGTTCTTTATAGTACCATGTAGTTGCTATTATTACGGCAATGTATACGTGTACGCAGCGTTATGTATCTATAGCTTCTTCTTCCTTTTCTTCTGCTGCACTATCCAGAATCTTTCTTTCTTTGTTTTAGCTTTTTTGTCATAAGATCGTCTTAGCTTTTTGTTATGATGAACTGTACTATTACAATACTTGTTATACTGTTATTCATAGACTTTTTCCTTGAATATGAGCTAATAAAGAAATGTAAATCTTCAATTTTCATACTTCCTACTGGGTTACCTACCCTTGTAGCCTGTAGCAGCTATCGTAGTTAATTAATATGACGTGTTCAGTGGAACATCTGTTGTTT
This sequence comes from Ancylostoma ceylanicum, assembly GCA_000688135.1. Taxonomy (NCBI): domain Eukaryota; kingdom Metazoa; phylum Nematoda; class Chromadorea; order Rhabditida; family Ancylostomatidae; genus Ancylostoma; species Ancylostoma ceylanicum. The sequence goes on along the minus strand of JARK01001444.1, from coordinate 49,367 downwards.
GTAACGGGGGGACGTGGAGGAGGAATTGCTGCTATCCTCATCCAGATTATGGATGCTCCTTCATCATAGACAATGCAAGACTTCTCATAACGGCGAACTGTTATTGTGTTCCCGTGATCCCTCGCCGTCAGATCATGGTCGACAAGCTGGGTATCATTATCTGGTGGCGGGGAGGAAATCTGTGGTTTGTGGTTTGTTCTCGCGAGCCATCCGTGCAGTATGACCTCACGTAATAATTTGCTAGTGACCAGTTTTGGCCACCAGCAGTTCATGACATTCAGGCTTTTCGGAATCATCTTACGTAAATTCGAACGTTTTTTTTTTATTCAGAGACCTAGGCAAAATTGATCTTACGTCTAATTTTTAAGCCTTCAGTTCTAATTCTGTCTTTTTTAAAGGCAATCTTGTGCTACTGCTCATTTCTGGATGTTTCTTTTTCACATCTTCTGCAACTGTGCTAACCAATATTAGCGACATATGATATCCTTATTCTTTCTTACTAGCGAGGGATGAAAACCCCGAAATTCCTATGCAGCGAGGCCATGCTGTGATAGTAGTCCGACTCTAGCAGCATGTCATCCAGTTTGTCTATAGTTCGGTTTCTATATTTGTTATTGTTGTTTTGTTAACATCAGTTTCACACAGTATGTTAAGTGGCTTAGGGTAGCGCTAGTTTGGCAAAATTGAAAGGTTTTCTAACCCGACACGGAGGATTTTATCCATTATATTTCTATTTCTATATTCTGCTCTTTCGCTACTGTATTCCCTGCTATTCTATCTATTCATTTCTGTGCTAACGTTCTGTTTATTCTTGTAATTTTATTGATCAAAGATAAAATGTCAGCATTCCACAAGCTCAGCAGTCTTCTCAATGGACTATTACGAGATTAGACCGATGTCTTTTCCGATGGTTTCGCATACTCCACCGTCAATTCGTCGGACGCCTTACCAGACGAATAATCTCATTCTTCTTTCTTTTTTTGTATTAAATCCAATGCGCTGGAGAGTGGTCGGTGAACGCTAAAGTTCCTCTGACTGTCAACAACATGTGTAAATATAGCTCTCATTCAAAATACAAGACTTCCGAATCGGCGATGCATGCTTCCTAGACAGTTATTTCGGAGATGGTTCACATTTTTCGTAGCGTTCGTCAGTCACAACTTATGGCTACTGCGCAGAAACCAAGAGAATAACCCCGCCTTCGTTAGCCTGGAATTCTTGCCCATCAGCACTCTCACTTCATGTATTCCTCGTGTCATATCCAGAAGTTGTTTCTACATATTCAAATCTCCACTCTCTTGAATGTCCATGCTGCTGTTTAATAATTTTTATTGAAAGCTCAATGCATAAAGCACTCTGAAGGTGCGGCATTCACTTTTGTAACAATGAGCAATTTAATGACGATCATATAACTTTGATAAATTCATTATTGCAATAACAAAGTGGATCAGCTCTACGAATCCCTATTCTCATCATATATCCTATTCATGATTTCCTTGTATTTCTTCCGAAGCTGCGGTCGTTTTGCCTTCAGTGTTGGTGTGAGTAGATCATTTTCTACTGTGAATGGTTCCACTTCAAGGTATACCCGTTTCACCTGCAATGACTCTTTTTAGATGTGTGCTCTTGAAACTCCGAAAGTTATCCTGTAGTAAAGCTTATGACTATACTCTACTTGAAGTATAACCGCCTACATCGCTCGGCCAGCGTCATCGATTGAGACAAGTATCGATTTCGAGCGGTGCAGACGTGCACCCCTGGCGCGCGCAAGCAATCGATAATCGATACCTATCGAAATCGATGTCACCTGAGCGGTAGTGCAGGGTGCCATACTTCACTTTTAATATAGCGGAAGCTCAAAAATATAAGATTTCTCCTCCATAGATATTCTTACTAGAACTAACCTGCTCTATAGAGTTGAGTTTATTCTCTTTACCGATTTGATGCAATTGTGAGAGTACATATTCTTGTGCCTAAATGCAGTAGTATTAGTGGTAAGCCGCTGTGCTTTCTAGCCCTTTATTCTTGTCTCTACCAAACATTCTGGACAGCCGTTACACGCTTACCTTTTTATCTGCGCATATTTCCTTTAGTGATCGGCCCTTAACACCATGTTCTTCGTTCCACTGCTCCAGCACCTTCGGCTCAGGAACCACGATGGCGATTAACCACCTGCAAGATTTGTTTGTTCGTCTGTACTATACCAAAGATTCCTCCGAACTCACCGTTCTAAACTGTTACCATCGACATATACTTGTTGTAAAACAGGACTTCGAATGTAGACGTTCTCGATTTTCTCTGGAGCCACGTATTCACCCTAGGTTACCATTTAAATGCATGGAGAAGTTTATGAAAGTAGTATTATCAAAGAATAGGTGTGTTTCTCACTTGTGCTAATTTAAATATATGTTTCTTCCTGTCGATAATCCTTATTGTGCCATTTGGTAGAAGTTCGCCAACGTCTCCAGTATGGACGAAGCCATGCTCATCAAAGAGCTCTGCAGTCTTCTCCGGATCCTTGTAGTAGCCTTTAGTGACGCTTGGGCCTCGAACCATAATCTGAACGATTTCTTTTTAACCCTGTGAAGATAGGCTTTGTTAGGCGCAATCAGATATCCGTCCTATGTCAACCTCCATAAGATTCCTTCATCATGGGCGATAGAAGTACTACTCTTTTTGGATACAAATCATTGATCCCCATCTGCATATAGAGTCTTGATTTCGAAATTAGTCTCTCAGTTTTGGAATTAGTCTCTCGGTTTTGGAATTAGTTGATTCCTTTAGTTTTATTTTGTAGGAATAGATATATAGACTTATTACGCTTGCAGAAGTCAAAACGTTATAAAATATCACTAACTCGAAAAGAAAAAAATCAGCAGATTCAGGGGCTTCCACGCGAGTCATAAAAAACGAACGAATGTTCGATGGTGAAAAGAACTGGGGCCATCGATTCCAGAAAAAAAAACGATGCGATTTCATTCTTCAACAGATTATCTATCTCCAACACGACGATTATCTCACAAACAGTGTGTTTAGCCTGATCCTTTCTTTTCACAGCCTTTCTTCCCAATCAGTATCTTCTTGTTTCCACAAATACTACCTTCTTCACTATCCGTGCGACCCTCTTGACAATTTATAGTCACATGATTTATACCGCACTTTTTCTTGTTATTTTTCTTCGGTGGCTACTTTTCAGGACACCTTTTTGCTATCGAGTGGCCAAAATTCTATGATGACGCTTTTTTGTTGTTCTCGATAGATGTTCATGAAGACACACCTCTCCCTTCCCGTCCTTGGCGAAGTAGTTCAATTCTGGAACGTCAGCCAGCTTAATGTTGCAGCACGGGGCAACACCTCCACAGTGTCCACCCGTCCAGTCGCCGGGCCATGTTATTGTGGCCATCGCTGTGCATTCTGTTTGACCGTAGGCTAAAAGAACTCGGATTAATTCTTTTTTTCAAAATTCTCGAATTATTTCTTTCTAGATTATTTATAGAGTAATTTATGAGTAAGTTTATCTGTTCTCAGCTTTTTCTTCGCAGTGATTGACGCTTAAGGAAACTGCAAAACTGACTAGAAATTTAGAAAAAAAAGTGACTGCTGTTTAGGTCGTCGACGTTTTTAGCACGTCCGACTATATCTGTAACAAAAACCTCAAAAAAAAAACCTTTGCCGCAAGAGTTTGCCTAGCAAGGGTGACTTGATGACCTGGTTACGAATGTAATGCTCAATTTGTACGGTAACCTCATTTTCTGGGTTAAGAATGGCTGCGTTAGCGCAATATTTTTTGAAGAAACATGAATTGACTATTACCTTCGACTATCGTTGCTCCAAGTGCAATTCTGCATGTCTGCAACACTTCTTCAGATATCGGGGCTGATCCCGTGGCCATAATTTCAACTTGTCCACCAAGTTGTTCCTGTAATGGTTCGTTGTAGCAGGTAGGAACATAGACTGTGTCATAAATGTTAGGTGTTAGCTAAGTAGTTGGACCGTCCTCATCTACTGTAGGATTCGCCCACAATAAAAGTTCCAAGCTTCCCGCTCATCTAGAGTGGGCGAGTTTCTCGAACAAAATGTGGCATTCCTCTCTAGCCTCACCGTAAATTGATTTCGCTGACTGAGGCGAGTAGTTTGGGCAAAATTTCTACCCAATTTTCGCTGGGGGAAGTGCACTCTAAGGGCTGCCAGCATCATTGACATCACCCAGGGTAAACGTGTGACGTTAATTTACCCATAATCAACACAGGAATCAACATATTTACCCTGGGTAATTCCAATTATGTTTCTAGGCCCAAGGTCATTGGAAGGATCGATAATCTCATACCCATGTGTTGCAGTCGGGTATGGAAGACGTCACGTATGAGTAAGAAACACTGGTGGCGCGGCATGCATCGTTGAGATCACCCAGGCTAAACGTGCGTGTTAAGGTCCCCCAGAATTACCCATTGTAGGCCCGGGCGTCAACACGTTTACCGTAGGTAATCTCAATCATGCATCTAGGCTTTGGACGCACAAAGTGGGCAGGAAGGGTGGGGATCGTCTCCTCCATTTTGGGGACCCGGATGGAAATGAGAATGAAGTATTGATTACTGAATATATTGAACAACTGATATTATGTAGAAATGATGATGAAAATTAGCGATTGCGTCCCTGCGTCCGCCAGTGGTAAATATACTGATAGCTGCTAGTTAAAGATTAAATTTGGATGCGTTAATACGTTTTACCATGGGTAATCCCAATATTCCTAGGTTTGAACCATCCAGGGGACGTTTATTAATCCCGCCACTGGTTAGGGATTACTATAACTAGTGAAAACGTGATGTTGTGATGTTTTGAGAGGATATTCTATATTTTCACACGTAAACCAATATTGGTGAAACTTACCTGTATTCTGTTGAAGACCAGCTTATCCCAAAAGCTTTCTTTCGTGGTAATGCCCTGCTTCAAGAGATCAAGCTTCTTCGCGTACGCAATGTTGTAGATCATTCTAACGAGGAAGTTGCCGTTTTGAACTTTGCTCTGAAAAATCTCCATGTTGTTTGCGCATTTACTGTGAAACTAAACATTTTCTAGAATCTTGGAAATTCTCACAGTACCTGGATAGCACCGTAAAGCCTGTTCAATAGACGTGGTACCACAGGGAACGCTGTTGGTCGGAGAGCTTTAATGTCGTCGGTGAGGCGCTGAAACACGAATTACAATATGTAACCACAATCTGCACAGAATTCTCAGAAGCACTATTTAGCCATATTCCGGCGGGGATTTGGAGCTGGGTCATACATGGCCTACTGGGTGACCATCGATTGGGATGCGTTTTTTTCGGGTTCGGTAAGAACGCGCCGCCGCCGCCGCGCGTGCTGGAATCACCGTCATATGAACAATTAGAGTTTTCTTGATAGTTCTTTGTCGTATTTGATGTCAGCTGTAAAGAGAAATCCTAAGGTTTGCCTTCGCGGCGACGATTCCTGTGCGAGCGATGCGGTTGTGTCGCGTGCTTGTCGGGTCTGTGAAAAACGCACTTCCATTGATACACACTGTACGCTATATGAAGAAAATGGTTGTGTATCATCGTGAGGGAAGAAGGGGCGCACTCAGGCGACTCTGATTGGCACATCCGGGCCGCCAGTCACGCCCACCTGTTTGACTCGTACGGCGCTAAGCACGAATAGACCATGTATTATGGGATTGGCGTCGTTCGAGTTCAAACAGATGGGCGTGACGGGCGGGTGCACCAATCAGAGTCGTCTAGCTACGCCCCTTTTTCCGTGACGATCATACACACCCGAAGGAAATGGTTTGATGTCGTAAAACTGCACAGCTTTTCTGGGTCAGTCTGACCACTGAGTTTTCCTGTGCGGTAAAATCGTTTAATTTATGCGTTGCTGGGCCATGCATGGCTGATCCGGTAAATTTCAGTCTATGACTAAGAAAGACTTGCTATCCTTACCTGGATACTACCACTGAAATAGCCAATCCGAGCTCCGTACATGATTGCTGTCCAATGGGACACTTGTTCCATCATGTGTGATAGAGGGAGATACGAGATCATCAGCTAAACGAAGAGAATTACAGTTATGTAAGTGTGAAAGTGCTATGGGGTCCCCTCCTGTTACCGTTTTGTTATCCAGGATCTCTGGTTCAAGTTTGTCAATCATATAGGCCCAGCCACTGATGTTAGCTAAGATGTTTCGATGAGTGATGATAACTCCTTTAGGCGTTCCTGTTGTGCCAGAAGTGTAGCTGAAATAGGGTAATAACAGCTTACGACTGAGCTACCTTGGTATCTGGGTCGTAATAAGGTTACCATATGATGTAGGTGTCATCTTTGTTAGGTAGATGTTGAGGTTGTGGATTCTTAACTCCCATTTCGATGACGTCACTGAGCGAAATGAGGCTGATTCCTGATGATTTCATCTGAAGTGAGGTGTTGTTAAAACTAGGAATGGTTTTTTTAACTCGTAGAAAGGATCGTGTGGATTTATTTCGACGTGAAATTTTCACTTTCACTTCACTTATGGGTTTCTTTTGAACAAAAATACTACATATTTCCTGAGTAATGCCAAAAAAGTTGAAACACTTCCTCCAAAAGAATCCTTTAAGAAAAAAAGAATTCAGATATTTTGCTTTCTCTCCATTTTGTACTGTAATGGAAGTCTAGTCCTCTTCATAGCTACTTACTGTATTGTTACTCCATAGTTAGTTACTGTATTGTTCTCGTTTCCTCGCGTCGGAGAAGGATATCGAAGCAACTTTAGACATTTTTCTAGCGTTCTCCATTCGGAACAGCGTGATAGCGCTCATTACAACAAGCAGTCACAATTCAGACGACAAATGATATTGATTCTGAATCAATCATTCCTCTCAATCACTATATTACCGTTGACTACGTGAACAACAGCTTCTTTGTGTTTGACGAGCAAGGTATGTGAGAGTTCCGTGAAGATTCCAGAGGAGAAAATACTTTGTTCCGTTTGTATCTTATCGTTTATTGACTTGTAGACGTAGCACACCTTCGAAACAAATGGCGCATTACTGCTCAAACGGCTGTTGGCAGTCAAGAATCGCCCTATTTTCTGTCCCCGGAACAAGTGACAGTTCTTGCTCTTTATGGTAAGTGATTGGGGCTTGGATGCACCTTTGAGATTACCCAGGGTAAACTATGAGTAAATTTGCACGGTGTTGCCTCCTTTACCCTGGGTAATCTAAATTATGCATGCGGCCCTAGGTTTCCCGACTTTGTTTCATTCTGGGCTTTGAATTGCAATTAGAGTTGAATTATTTTTAAGGTGCTATACGTGTACGAGAACCCGTCAACACTTCGTCGGAGTCACAAAGGGAATTAATTCCAGCGGTAATTGTGTAATTTTTATAAAAATTCCTCGAACTTCCATTCACTCTATACTTCTTTTCATCTAAAAGAGATCTCATTCAACCTATTGACGACCGCATGGCTCACTAGTGTGCCACCCCTTTTCTCGCATGGTTCAGATTGAGGCCACCAAGCCTCAATGATCTCATCTTTTTTTATTTTGATTATAAAAATCCGTACTATAATTCTCATAAATATTTCCAAGCAAAAAAACTTAAGGAAATACGAAAAAGCGCGAAAAGGGGCGTCGTAAACGCAAAACGTGCTTTTGACTCAATGGGCTCTATACTATTCATGATTCTGTGTACTTTTTGTTTTTTTTTTTCAGTTTATCCATTTGTTCCAGAAAGAAGCCGCTGGAAGCAGCGACGCCACAGAACCTCGAGAAAGCTCTATTGAACACAGTGGCGCTGCGGCTCCCGAAAATGAGCCAAAAACCATTGAATTCAAGAAAAGTCAGCAATAATGATATCAGTTAGCCGTGATTGCTGCATAACTACGTTCGTTAAGTTGATCTCAATGAAAACCGATATCATTGGCTCGACGACTTCGAAGTGCCAGTTCCTTGCACTCGTGATTACCGTGCCAGAGAGACTGTATTTCACGACTTGTGGCGCAAAGGCTATTATTTAACCAGTGGAGAGCAGTACGGCTGTGCATATCTCGTTTATGAAGGTGCGGTGTTTGTATTATCGTGGCAATAGTACGAATAACGCTCCACTTCACGTGGAGTATATAGTGCTTTTCACCGGAGACGATAGTTAGAGAGATGGCAGACGGAAAAAGAACGCAAAAAGTGAGAGAAAACAGGCAATCCGCCCAGATGCTCAACTATCGTCGCGTTTGAAACAGACTGTAGCAAGTGCGACGCCGTTGCCTGGCGACTTACCGATCGATTTCGATACTAATCGATTCATCGATTTTCTGCAGACAAGGCTTAAGGTCAATCGATTCGTATCTAAATCGTTTTCGCTCGTAGTCGTCTGGCGATAGCGATGCAGGGTACTATACTCCACGTGGAGTGTCCCTGCGAAGTACGTCGTTTCAACGTATGCTTTCAAGGACTTCCTGGTGAGGTTCACGCTAAGTACCTCCTCGACTACGTAATGGAAGAAGAAGGCCTAGCGGTGGCTAATGTTATTTCATTGGTTCGAGTTGCTACTCAGGTGATTTCTATCAGAAATTCGTGGAATAAAGAAAACTCCAGTGGTCGAGGCTCGCACGCACGCGCCTCACCACCTATTTGGACAGGTTAGAATGAGACAGGGGTGATATCGGTGAAATATGTGGATACGCAGACAAGCAGAGCGCTACGTTGAATATGGTGTGGCGCGGCGTGTGGGCCTCGACAAATGGATTCTCTTAGAGGTTTTTCTCACAGAAGTTTTCATTTTTGAGGTGAAAAAGAACCTCTTATTGGCAGTGGTCGCTTCTGATACGCATCACCCTCACTATCTCACCTTCGACTGGTTCAAACCCTATTTGAAAGAATTTGAAGTATGAGTAGTTATTCCATCTATACTCCTGACGTTATGTATATCTTGCTGTATTCATGTGATGACCATATTTTACTGAGTATGTGAAGATTTTTACCTTTTTTTGAAGAAATACCTACAGAAGAACTCTTAAAGTAAGAATGACGTAGGTAAGAATGACGAACCTCTTCGACTACTTCGGCCGTGGCTTCGTTTTTGTCCACCATTACTACTGTCTTCAGTGTGGGCATGGCGGTTTTCTTGGATGCAAGGTTTCGCGCCTTTGCCACCGTGTCGACAATGATGACGCTGAAATCCACTTATTAAAAAGAAGACTGGTTTAATTACCCAAGAGGAGCTCTGAACAGCAACCTCATCGTTGGCTACCTACTCTGTTAAATTCTCTGTTTTCCTATGGAATTCTCTGGCTGTGTTCTGTGCACATATTCATGGATGTTCTCAGAAGTTTTGTGACCTAGCGGCTTTTCTAACGAGGATGAGTTCACCTGGTCCTGGATGAATCATTAAAATTACCCAGGAAAAACATGCTCGCACCCGTGTTGACGATGGGTAAAGTTTTTTGGTGTCAACACGTTTACCCTGGGTAGGCTCAATGATGCATGCAGCTTCTGGAGAAAGTGGATTCATTTTGTTACAACGACCTATCCCAGTGATGACAAGTAAGGGTTAACACAGTAAGGTAAATCACACTTGGCTGGAGAAACTTGTCCACCCTTGTTGAGCGGGAGTCCTAAGTCCTTCTCGGAAGCGTTCAGGAATACGGCATTGGGAATACATCATTGAGACTCCCCAGGGTAAATTTGTGAACGCCTCTGCCAGTGGTAGGTAAATTCGATAGGTGTTAGAATCCTTACCCTGGGTAATCTCATTCAGGCATGCCGGCACTGGTTATCATTAGCTCACTCCTTGTGGTTCTATCGAAGAGTTGAAGTTCCAAAAGAAAACCAAATTCTCCCATATTTTATGAAACGTAGTCTTTATGTTGGTTACTTATTTACTTGTCGGTGAATTACTGTTTTGTTTACTGCAGTCAATCAAAATTGAGCAATGTTTCATATACTTGAGTGGACGTTGATTGAGCTTTTTTTTTCTTCAAATATATGCCAATGAATAGATAGAAGTTACCTACGGTTTTGATGTCCCACTTTTAGCAGAAGGAAAGTGAAGCTGAATGGTACTTTATAGCTCAAAAACTTTAAAAAAATTGTATAAATTGATGGAGTCTCAATGTGGTCTATAAAAAAAAGAAAAGTAAACGTACAAATTGGCAGAGTGGTATGTAGATATGATAGATTAAAAAGGAAAACAGCTGCGATCCAAAAAAAACTGTTGAAATGGTGGTATTGGAAGAAAGCAGAGCCTGGGTGTATCATTAAGAATACCCAGGGTAAACGTGTTGACGCCTCTGTTACGATGGGTATATTTGGAACATGTTAACTTGGTTACCTTGGGTAATGCAAAAGATCCAAATAATGGGTGTATTTGGGACATGTTAACTTGGTTACCCTGGGTAATCTAAACGATTCATATAGCTCCGGGACTCACCTTATATCAGCCTGTGAGACGATGAAAGCAGCGGCATCGGGGCCCAAAGTATCGTAGAGAGGAACCACAACGATGGATTGTTGCACACATGCCAATGCGGAGACGAGCCATTCAGGTCGGTTTTGTGAGTAAATTCCGATCTTGTCACCTTCAAAGGAGTAGTGTCCTCAGAAGGATGCTCTCGATTACTCGTAGCTTGCCCTTGACTCACCCGGCTTCAATCCGAGATCTCCAAGGAATGCCGACGCGAGGTTCTGAGAATCTCGCAGGATGTCAGAGTACTTGCGGAAGCGGTACTTCCCGTCGGATCCTCGTGTGCCAGCACAATGTCCATTGCCGCTCTCCTGAAAATTTGTGGGAGCTCATCCTTCTGCTATGGGTGATGACATTCATGGATTTGTTAGCGGCTACCAAACAATTGTAGTCTAAATTCTGGGCCAAATTTAGGGCGAAATTTGGCTCAAGTCCTTGAAGAGTTCCTATGTAGTGTTTCTAAGAGATTTTTTTGTAAAGTCTAATCCGGAGTTCTCGGGTCTTACACTCTAATCTACCACAATCTGTGGTTCGGCTCGCGGTACCTGCTATTTGGACCTACAGCTCTTTTACCCAAACCTGTTGGCCTCCTTAGAGCTCTGTTCTCTCTATATTTTCTATACGAAGGGTCACATAAGGAATTACCATGATGCATTAATATATTAACAAATGTTAACTCATACCTTCATGCCTCGATTGAAAGCATCCCAGAGTGTATCCACGCCGGCGAATATGTTTTCGATAACATTTTCGTTCTCATTCGTGAGCAGACCGCTTTTGTAGACGCCTGGTTCTCCCTGAACAGATATTGTGTTTCCTGCGAAAAGCTAATGATTTGTCTTTTTTCTAGCAGTTGTTGAAAGGGGCAGTGTTCACCACATGTTTATCAATTACCAATGCCACTAAACAAACAAACTGCTTAGGGGATTAATTCAAAAATTCCTTATCGGACGAAAAAAGTGTGCTGAACGTTGAAAATTTTGCGATAAGGATACGTTTGTTGAAACCCCCAACTTGGAGATGATTTGCGGTTGCGAATTGAGGTTATACCTTGACAGGAAGCGATTGTTTGTCTCTGGATACGTTTGGTGGTGGAGTGATAGGTTTCTTTGATCGGCTTCGAAGAAACAGGAAGAATGCTGAGCCCAACAAGGCGATGGCGCCTGGGAAGAACGCCCACATCACTGAAAATGGAGCAAATGTAAGCGAAGAGCTTCCTTGGAGAAAATTTCTGACCAAGAGTGGTTCAAGTCGTTAATGAGATGAAGAGCAGAGGGATATGATGAAGAAGAGGAGTCAATTAGACAGTTAAATATGTAGTTAGATCCTCTCGCTTTATTGCAAGTCACCTTTAATGTGTATGTAGTGTGATGGTCTTGAATAAAGGATAGATCCAGTAGCGAGCCTGACACGGCTCAGGATCGAGATTCATGAAACGTTAAGCTTTCAAGCCAACGAGAGCTAATGTTGTTGGTTATCTAATAGACTGCGTAATGTTAAGATGTAAAACAGGATGTAAAACTTGGTTAGCTAGCATGGTTTTCCTTGGTTATGTGTTCATGAATACTAGCCCAGGTGTGAAGCATGGGTCTGCGGGCTCACGGCCATTCACGGCCCGCACGATATTTTCATTCACGAAGCACATGCTGTGTTGACCGGTCTACATGGAAATTTTTTAGTGGATGCGTGCGCCTGACGCGCGACTGACGCACGCATCTGATATAAAATGTCCTCAGTTTTCATACTTTGCCACGCGGAGAAAAAATCGCGGCGACTAATTCAACCGGCCAACGAAATAGCTGAATCAATCCAACTTTATATGTACTCATAACCACACACACATTTGTTTAGGAAATATAAGTAGTTTCACTTATTAAATTAGTCTAGAAGTGAAATTCGTCCACGTTGCAGGGTGAAGTGCACGTGCATTTTTCCGGAATGTAGATATCAGACCATCTCACCACCACTATGATGCGGTGTTTTTTTTATGCTCGGAAAGGTTTTGCGTTCATGTGGCCACTTACGAAAGGCAGAGCAAAGTTGATGGGTAGCAGCTTTGCATGATGTGAATAGAAAGAAATTCCTGCATACTGCATTTCATAGATTCCGAACCATGCAGTGAACAAAAACAGGGTTTCACATTCAAAAAGGTCAGCAAGGAAATATGTACCAAAAGAATGCAGAGCTCCAGTTGTTTAGGAAACCAAAATTTTATCTGCTTCTACTATACTCAAAGTGAACACAGTCTACTTCAGAAGGAAAGAGAGTTAGAGAGATGGCGGAGAGAGAAAGCGCGCGGGAAAGTGTACAGGAATTGTGGAGGGTGAAGAGAAAACGGGCAAAATGCATGGTTACTAGAATATCGGAACAGACTTCATAACCTTGCGTTGCAGTCGTCAACGACATCGATTCCTACACCTATCGAGTTTGGGAGGAGTGCCGCCGCTACGCGAGCAAACAATAATCGATACGTATCAAATTCATTGTCGCCCAAGCGGCAGCGACACAAGATTATACTTCACTTAGCGATAGCGGCAGCGAAGTGCTTGATTGCCGTTCGGCTATCAATATTGCTAATTTATAGCCACTTTGTGAGCAGGGTATGAAGGGTAATTGGAAAGAAAGAGGGGGTGGAGTAGTAAGAGTGATGGAGAGATAAGGGAACTAAGCATATAATGGACCAACTAATCCATAACTAGCTGGTTCTGGATCTCAACACGGCCAAAATTGGCCCATGAAACTTTTTCCGCCCAAGAAAATCCGTGGAAAGTATCCTAAACTGACTCATTAAATTTACCTAATCCTACTAAAATGCTCAGGGCCTGAGGATGCATGCATTATTGATATTACCCAAGGTAAAAGTGTTAGCATCACACAGATTTACCCGCTAGTAATAAGTACATCAACATGTTTACGCTGTGTAAACTCGACGATGCATCCAGGCCCGGGGGTTATTGAGGGTTAATCTGTGGCAGTAAATTTTACCTCCCTTTAATAGACAAGTAAACCTTACCTCTGGTATTCTGTGAGGTAGGGGTAAATTTTTTGATGAATGTCTAGAGAATGTAAACTTCCGGGAAAAACGTGATTACCACGGGTGGGCTCAATGATGAATTGCACACATGGATGCATCATGGTGATCACCCAGGGTGAACGCCAGTGTTAGCTGTGGGTGAATTTGTGAGATGTTAACACTTTTACCCAAGTAATTCTAATGATGCATGCTGTCACAGATTGATTCCGGCGGATAAGATTATTTTTGCACAACATTTCTTAGTAGATTTGATCTCTAAACCTGAATTTCGCCAGGAAATTTGACCAGGATGGAAAGAACTTCATCTTGTGGAAGTGCACCTAATCCCCTTAAAGAAGTAAGCTGATAGCGTAAGGAAGCAAACATTCGCAAAAAGATATACATCCAGGAAATCCATCATCTACTCACCTATAGCAAGCATAGCACGCCAAGTGGTCCACGAAGCTCGTTTACAGGCAAGGGCTTTCGACATACGTCAGGCGAGTGTGCGGTGGTTCAGACGCTTTCAGCAGACAGCCGAATGCCGTACCACCAGTGAAGCACTTTGTGCCCGCACTGTCTTATCGGCGCTGGGGACAAAGTTTTAGCCGTGGAAAAACAGTTTCGAACTGTTCGTTTTACATTTCGTTGAATTTGGCTGCTACAAAAGGTAGTGTGGAGGAGAGAACGAAGTCTTCGCCTACCTCTTTGCCCAGCGTTTGTTTGTGGGGAGTGTGTTTGGGAATTAGCACCTTTGAGGGAAATTCAGAGCCTGGATGCATCATTAAGATCACTCAGGGTAAACGTATCGACGCTCCGATGGGTATATTTATGTGGTGTTAATGTGTTTACCCTGGATAATCTCAATAATACGTACGACCCAGCAGGCTTGCATCATCTCAGAACTAAATTTCCTTCTGGGAAAGCCATATACGTATTACACTCCAGGTTTTTCCACCCCTATCAGATTCCGTCCAACAGACTGCTCAGAATTCGATAACCGCACTCGCCTTTGACCTTCATTCTTTGCTCCAATACGAGAGATTGATAGCCGCTTGTGGGGTGAGTAACTAGTAAAATGAAAATGCCCACTTCCGTTGGACGATAAGCACCAGTTGATGAGAAGTTGCAGATGGAGGCGTTTCGACCACAAAGCTTTCTTTTCTTGGATTCCATATTCATATGTTAATAGGTCTAATAGGTCAAGTATCAAAAATCCGATTTTTATCGGCAATCGGTGTTATAGTTGGTATCTTCAGAATTTCAATTGATCACCGTTTTTCCTTTAGTTATGAACGTACGTGCGTCCCCTTCTCCAAAATCGGTCTATTTATTTATTTATTTATTTATTTATTTATTTATTTATTTATTTATTTATTTATTTATTTATTTATTTGTTTATTATTTGTTCCTCAATACACCATTCATTGTACCCTGATCAATAACTCGAAATTAACTCCAGAAATGCAAGAAAGAATACAGAATAAGAAAACTAGCACAAAAATGTTAACTAGACCATGCCATGGCTTCCCATTAATATAGTCGATATTTTTTTCACTTCATGGTGATTATACAGAAAGCAATGAATTTACTGAATGATCCATTACATGGATATACTCGATATTCGAATAATCCATTTCAAATAAGTCGAGTGTTCAGGAATGAGAGAGCCTTACAGTCCGGGGAAAAGGCAGAAAAAGTGTAGACGTCCTGGTTTCTTAGATATTCTATTTCTTGTGCGGGCTTTTAAATGAATTAAATTATTCACATTTATTCGAATTAACATATTTCTACTACTACTGACTACTCTAATAAGGAGTTTAAGCTACGTGTGAAAGTGAGTATGTCATTTTCCCTAATTTAATCAATTAGTTGATTTTTGATCACCTTCCAAAATTTTCAAACAAGAGCAGTCTTTGTTTGAGAACAATCACTCGAAAGCGAAGGAATCGGACCAGTTTCGAAAATGATTTCCACTGAGGAACTTCTACACCATGGACAACTCAAAACACGAAAGAAAGGTTCGGAGGACTATTCATACCTGATTAACTGAAAATTACCCTGGAATTGATTCTTATGATGGAAAAAAAACAAGAGGTGAAGTGCTCTATTTTCAGAGACAGCAAGAATCGAATGGAAGTATCCAAGCCCTATTTCATTTCGATTTTTATTGAAGAGGAGAAGCACAGAAATATAATAGAAAAGATGACTTGTCATCGAACCGATTTTCGTCAGAAATTTTGGCTTAGGGAAGAGAAAATTTCCGCCACTCAACGAATGTCTGATGCGCTGACTAAGAAAATCGCACAACCTTTTCACCATAGCCCCGTTTTTGAAGTTAATGTAGGATTAGCATAGGAGAATAAAATGAAATGCTTATATCAACAGGGAAACTCAATAGAATAACGACAGTGGTGTTAGCAGCAGCTTAGATAATGTAGGTGGATTAGTCCATTCTTATCACTTTTTTTCGGGAGTAATCGATTTTTATGATCTTCAATGGCTCTCATTGAAGGAATAAGGAGTTTTCGGGAATTTATGAGCAGAAGCAACGGGATAGTGCCTGATCAGACTGGCGTTTCCTTTCAGAAATTGGTATTTCCTCTTTGTTTCATACCGTATTCCTACCATATCGTTGCAAAAATGGGGTAAAATAGGAAGCCAGTGTGACTTTCGTCATCAGGGTATGAAAGTCTACGCGAAAATTTATCGAGAAAACCTATCCAAAGGCAGGTCATGTTTGTTCTCTTAAATTCTGTACAAGAAGCAGTGTTACGAAGACCTACAAAGATTTTCACAGCAAAGAAGCGCTATCAAAATGACACTATGATTCAGGTAAAGCAATAGCAAAGATTAAGAAAGCCATAGTTAGTGGTAACAAGCAGTAGTAGTAGAAAGAACTCGGCGGAGCCAGCAGATTGATAAGTTACGGTCTGACCCACGGCGGCCGCAGACTACCTGATAACCGCGTGTTATCTGGATGCACAGTCGTCCGGGGTCATTTACATGCCCTTAACAATCGCGTGTGTAGAGATGCACAAAAAACGAGAAGAACAACCAACTGAACAACAATGTGGTGCGTACACAGTCCAAAGAATTGATCTGCCAGCGCTAAACCGTCACCTATCAGTTCGAATATGTCATGAGTATAGACAATGATTAGCGAGAATGCTGGTATCACTGAGAGATGAAACCTATTGGCAACGCACACATACTTATTTGAGGGTTCATATGAGATGAGAACAGGGGTGTCTTGACGTCAAACAAGGAAATGTGATGTGACGGCCATGGTACAGAATTTTGTTGACGACAGTGGGTCCTATCGAAGTGATCACTAATCAATGGGAGCAGCTACTGGAGATGCTTGACCACTTGTAGGTGGATGGATGGCTACCATAACAAATGCAATTTTGTGACCTCTGGAATGATGAAACAGCTCCTTGTAGACTTGAATGTCTATGAAAAGGGTTCACGGATGGAAAGTAACAAGCTTCAGGCTCCACAACTGCTATCAAAGCTTTTATTTCATGTGAAACTTTGGAAAATAACATTATTGAAGAACGCTTGGACCGGGACGAGATCCACAGGCTTTTTATGTTTATTATGCTTCGGTCATTTAAATTAACAATAATATTAGAGAGACATAGTATATGTACATCTAGTCGAGAATAGATATTATGATACGGATGTATGCATATATCAACGAAAATCATAATTTCTTATTCTTCACTTTTTGAACCATTTCTACCCCTTTTTCTTGTGCTTGCCTTCTTTTTCTTTGTCCTTTTTCTTTTAGTTCAAATTCTTTCCCTCTTTTAGTCCCCCTCTCCACAGAAACACCTTGGGGGGATGATTAGAATGAAAATGTGCTTCGTTTGAAGGCATAGAAAAATAAAGCTATGTAGGAAGCAAAGTCACGTTTCTAGCTTCATTTTCTCGATTTTTTAATCAATTTTCTCGCGTTTATTCTATGAAATTCGTTGTAGATCTACTGCCGATCCGGCAAGCAATGAATTTTATGGAAAATTTCGTTCCAGATAGTTGTTTCTTTACTCTTTCATTTCAAGTCGTCCACAGAATTTGTTGATCCTCAGTTTGTCAGGATATTCGCCTAATATCAGCTGATTTCTTAGGTTCTTCTGATGAAATGAATATTATAATATTTTGTTTTTTGAACATTACAATAGGCCACCATGAATGCATGCACAGAGCATTAAAAACTCGTCATAGAGGAATAAATAATTGCTATCCGTGGATGGATTAGGCGTGATTTTGTGTATTGGTTACCATATGATCCTTTTAACTCTGTGTTAAGTACTCATTTCGATTTACGTAGTTTTATTCTTCATGCAGTTATTTCGGATCTGTTTCTACCTTTTTATATTTTCACTTCATTTTCATTACAGCAAGAGTTATTCAGGATCATTTACTCACTCAAGTACGTAGATATTTCCACATAATTATGCCAATCCTGAAAATAACCTTGTATTTAATTTCTTCTGGAAAAGCGCCCTTCCTAGCGTGAAAACAATAAGAAAAAACCCATTCAACACGTTCTATCTCTAGAGAGATACTTGGACGGCTCGATATGACAGGTACATATGTACGTACATACATATACCTACAACGAACTGGTTCAGCAAGCGGTGCTTCGCATCTGACGTGATGTTAGGATGTGCTGAACACTTTTAAAACGTTATTCATAGTGCGTCGGAGTCCGATCCCGTCGGATAACAAATGATACGTATCGATCCACGTCGGAGTCCGACACGTCGATACGTACCATTTTTTATCCGACGGGATCGGACTCCGACGCACTATGAATAACGCTTAAGAGGATTTGGGGGGAGAGGTCCAAGTTGAAAAAAAAAACACTACACAGCGAATAGTATACTTAAGACCGAATGAAAATCGAATAACTCAATTGATTCAATAATCAGTTCACAACCCGATCCCAAAAATTCGGGTGTTGACAAAAATGAAGAGCCAAATATTGCACTCGTCACTCTCTTTTAAAAATCCGAAATTGAAACTTATTCAAAATAGAATTTTTGAATTCGAATATACATCAAATGCATTGTTTGGTCCTAATCATAACGGATACCATTCTATCCGAACTTTGGAAACTATCATCACGGTACTTTTCTCTGTGGTATCGGAATTTTTGCGCGATTGATACACCTTTTGCCTGGAGGACGGAATATTTTGCAGGATTTTTGTGTGGCAATTCGGCATTTTTATGTTTTTGACAAAGTTCTTTTGACCATGCACGTAGTTTCAAACTTGTTTTCTAGGCATGCGGCCAGACTAAAGTCACCAAATGCATTGTCCTGAACTTCAGGGTAGTGTGATTTTCACTACTCTTCTTGCCTCCTGTCACTTTCCCTGGTCTTACCTCCTGTTTCTGGACTTCATAGCTGGTGCTGTGAGGGGTAAATGGGCATCGTTCAGCTCAACCGAGTATTGTCGTTTGGCTTCTCGTACTGCAGTAACGAGCTCTAATCTGCTAATAAAAGAAGCAAATACGATCTTGTGATGGCCAACAAAGTCATTTGCGGAAAGGTCAATCTCCCTATGAATAAACTTCACACAGTATCCTCCTTATGCACAAGAGGTGGCTTATTCAAGATCAAATTTCAAACAGGTAGGCGCTGTCCCCGGTCTTCCTTCTTTTCAGTAAGAGATAGGTCTGCTTTTCTGAAGTTATCGAAAAAATACGTCCTTCCGTGCTATCTAGCACAGTACAAAAGACTGGTTGACAGGTTCCTGAAAGAATCTGCTCAATAGTTTATTGGCGTAGAATAACCATGTATTGTTCGATTGCTGTTACTTGTTCATGTTTTTTTTTTTCACGTTCATTTCCACTACACCGCGTGGTTACCTACATGAAGATAAGTAAAGAAAAATAAAATAGCTTCGGTCTGTACAGTAGGAGCAATTCCGTTTAAAACCAGAGTGTGAGAGAGAGTTTTCCATCTCGCAGGGCAACCTTTTTTCCTCTTTACATCATGTTTTCGTTGAAATGCAATCTGCCATGTCACTCGCTTGAAAATTCTAGAAACAAAAAAGAAAAGACAGCAACAAAATTTTATTAGAAGTTTGATAACAAACCGATCAGAAGGAATGCACTTTTCCAGGAGGTCGAAGTACGTAAACGTGCTTGCAGTGGCCTTTTGTTCAAATTGGCGTTGTACACGATTCAGACTTTGCTGTTTTTTCGGTGGTAATTTATCTGCTCGTTTGATGCTACTGTTTATTTCTTGACAACGTGTCGTAATCCGTTCAAAAACGCTTTCCTTCCTCTACAATGAAAACATCACGGGTTTGTATAAAACTACTGATTTTCTCAATTTTTTCTCAGGTTCTCATTTTTTCTCGGGGAAGAAGATCATTTTCCTCCTCCGTTTGGCCTCCAAAGCTGCCCAAAGATTGGTAGGTAGACTATAAACTCATAAGTTCAGGCTCAATCGACCCTCTTAGGGTGTCTATGTAGGGACTGACATTGGTCTTCACGTCTTCATGGGGGTCAGATAACCTGGAACTCGCGGTGATGTTGTTTTTCTGGAATGAATAACCTCGCTATATTTGGAACGTACGATGTTCCCGTAGATCTTCTGGCTCCGTTTCAACTATTCGCAGGGCTTAATAACAGTAAGTTGCACGATCGGAGTGATTGTGGTTTTCATAGCTGAATCTTCCCTTTCTGAGCTTTGACGGCCATTGCTGTGAAATACTTTCAATTGTATTGTCTTTTTCACACATACGTACGACAGACTAGCTGCGTAGTTTTGGCGGCATTTTGAGGCTCAATGAGTACTTGTAGAGGTAGTCGTCGGTGGTTCTGTTTTTTTTTCAATCCCTGTCGGCACAACAATCACATTGAATCACACTGTACCTGCAGATCGAGAAATACCTTCAAATCTTATATAACACGCAGTTAAGTGGAAACAAATGAAAGGAAAAATTGCAACTGAGAAAAAACCCAAAGGTTCGTGTCAAGACTCAATATTTCGGTGAAAATTTTCGGCATCGAAGGAGCAGGTATAAGATTATTTAGAACACCATGCCCATCGTACCCCTTCCTTCTCCAAGAAGGAGTGTTGTCTCCCATAATTCTCGCATTCTAATGAAAAATCTCCACCGTACAACAAAATAAAAAAAAAGAGTTGAGGTCAGTACTAGTGATTTTGCACATTTTTCATACGCTTCATTACTGAACAAAGCATATTCCTCACTTCTTCCCGCCATGACCGGCCGTGGAAGAAATTGTTGCGATTCCGCAACAAAATCCTTGTCCTAGCTGTCGTAAAAGCCGAAATGTGTCTTGCAGTTTCCGTATCACAGTAGAACTGGAGATTAGTCTCAATGCGCTACGCAGGACGAACATTTCCGATCCCGAAGGGATAGCAATATAATTTTCTCCGTGTTAACGCCAGCGACTGAACCCACGACGAGTACGGCGCAGGCTCCGTGCGAGCGATCAGTCGCGAAGATAACGTTGAAATCATACTATACAGAATCATTTCTGTAGTGTGTATTTCGCAATCCCAACCAAAAAGCGACACCTGTCCATCGCGATGAACGGGAGACGGGCGAGTTGCGAGCGGGAAGAACGCGACTTGTCGCGCTGAGGACCGTGACGCGGCCGAAAGGACGCGTTGGCGACTCGCTCTTCTGAGCGGTATAAAAAAGAAAAAAAGAGGAGCTGTTGGTAAGAATTGGGAAGGTGTGAGGATAGAGGATGAAGAAGAAGCCGCTGCGGTATTCATGAAGATCCCCACCTCCAACGGGCGAAAGGAGAGAGGCTATAACCAAATTCTCGTCGTCATCATCATTTCCTGTACAACATAGAGTACACATACTTATTATGGCGCTGTATGCGTGAAATTGACAAGGAGGTAGCATTCGCGGCGATTATCGCGTCAGTGACACAACCCTTACGGTCTCTCCCATACTGTGCAGATGAGGCAAACCCGCCGTGGATACGCAGCAGAAATGTATCCGCACACCTTCCCAGGTGTTTTCATCAGCTTTGCGCAGAGGCGATAACGTGACCAATGAGGCTCTGCCGAGGTGCGTTTATTGCTGGTTGAAAACTTTTCCCAATTGCCCGCGATGGCCCCTGAAACACGGGTGTCATACGCAATTTTTGAACGCCCCTAGGGGGCAGCAAGACAACACCGTGCAGTGAGACCGAAATTCTCCAGGGAGCCCTGTGTACGCTAGCCTGTGTACGCTCCAGGTGGTTGAGCTCCTGTTTGCGGGGGATGTAAAGCAATTCCTGCGTTTTTTTTTTCGAGCTGCAGTTACAGCTTCGGAAAGCTCCTCTACCAAGAAGGTAGAAAGTCCATGGCGTAGGTAAATATCCTGGCCGACGTACGCTTTTCACTTGGGTAACTGAACCGGAGCGGCGGATGCCGATCAATCGATTCTTTTCATCTCAGAATTGTCTGCGCTCAAGTCGAATAGCGTGGATTGGACACCGCCAGGCAGATAACAGTTTTTAAAAGCAGTTATCTCCCCATTCTGGTTATACCATTGAAACTATAGCGAAGGATGTGAAATTGAGAACTTATTGCGAAAAATCTGTGGAAAATCCAACAAATTATTATGGAATTCCTCAATGAAATCCTCTCAAAGATGAGGAACTGGCCTCATTGGCAAGGAAACAGCTGAACGATTCAATTCAACACAAAAAAAATTCTGGGTAGGTCAAGAATTTCGGAACGACCTAATACAAACAATTTTCTTGTGCCAAATCCCCCATACCAGCCACAGCTCGCTCAGCAATGTTCTAAATCCGCTGATCCTCTTGCATACCTTGACACTATGAAAAAAGTTCCTGATCGCAAGTCATAGGGACCCGATTTCCACCACGTTAACGCTGCCGACCGAACCCTCGACGGGTACGGCGCTGGTGCAGTGTGCGCCACCTCTCGCAATGATATCGCTGAAATCATACTATACAGAATCATTTCTGTAGTGTGTATTTCGCAATCCCAACAAAAAAGCGACACCTGTCCACCGCGATGAACGGGAGACGGGCGAGTTGCGAGCGGGATGAACGCGACTTGTCGCGCTGAGGACCGTGATGCGGCCGAGAGGACGCGTCGGCGACTCGCTCTTCTGAGCGGTGTAAAAAAAGAAAATAAAAACGGATAAAAAGAAAAAGGGGAGTCAAATGAATATAATACGTGATAATAATACTGTCCAGTACAAAAGGCCTGGAAGATGTGTCTACCGAAACGATGTGTTTCTAAGGGTTCGGGGAGACTGCATATGATTCTCGTTCATTTTTTTCACTGTCTGGATCTTGCCATCACAGACAACTAACAATAATCGATAGGCGCTAGGAGTACTATTTAGGTCCACTTAAGTGCCGTGATTGATTCACCAGGTTGTAACGTTCGCAGCCAATTATCTCTTCCCTGGCAAAACCCCCACGATTTCTCCCATACTGTGCAGATGAGGCAAACCCGCCGTGGATACGCAGCAGAAACCTATCCGCACACCTTCCCAGGTGTTTTCGTCAGCTTTGCGCAGAGGCGATAACGTGACCAATGAGGCTCTGCCGAGGTGCGTTTATTGCTGGTTGAAAACTTTTCCCAATTGCCCGCGGTGGCCCCTGAAACACGGGTGTCATACGCAATTTTTGAACGCCCCCAGGGGGCAGCAAGAAGGAGGTGGATTTAGATCCTCGGGAACGAACTCACTGATTTTTGACTTGCACCAGAAGAGTACGCTTTTCACCAATCAGTGATGGATGAAACTGAAATGCCACCTATATCGTCGCAGCCCCAGGATACCCTCTTGATTTTTAATTTTCAAAATAAAGGTGACTTATTAATGGGCGTAGATTGATAAAGATTTGCTTCGTTGAAGAAATGTTACTAACTCGTTTAATCGTTGAAGCTATTACACAACTGAATAATTGCATTGCCAAGGTTCAAAGAAGGTAGGACTTTCCCACCACTGCCGGATTTGCCCACAGCATATTGGGTATCCTGGCTCACTCAACGCTCTTAATACTGAGGTATTGAAAACGGTAAAACGATAAAATGACATAGGCTCACACTTAATATTAGGCCACTCTATATGGAGTGGTTCATCCCCAAGAAGATTGATGCAACTGAGCTGAACAGTGCATTTCCCTTGCACTGCGCTACCAGTTGTTTCCAGAAAATTCAACAAAAACAGTCCTATAGATTCCTAGACAAAGCTGTTTTCACCTAACCTAAGATTAGTGGAAACAGAGCAAACATGGTAGCGATAGCAAGTGTTTATCAGATGAATGTACTGAACGCGGAACTAGTTCTGCATCAGAAATCACCGCAAAAAAATCCATATTGTACTTTGCAGCAATTTCAAGAAGAAAACTTTTTCACCGTGATATCGAAGCGTCATTTATGGTTAGTCTGTGAAAAGTATATCGAAGGAATTTTATGTGTGATTTTGGGCGTGATGCGCCTTCTTTAACTCTTGCTAGAAAACTGTGTAACGGAAAACGAACGGAAAAGGTGGTTACAGTAACACCACTCTGAGACGGTGGAATGAAATTTCGCAGAAGAATATCATAATTTTCAAGAATGAAGTGCTGGTTTTTCCGCTGTTCTGCTACGGAAATTCCGTAGTGCTTTTTTTCTCTGCATTTCCCTGCTGTAGAGCTCTTCCTGCTGCTGTTTTTCCAGGAGCCGACTCATTTCGCCGCTGATGTTCTATAATATGGTGCTTCTGTCCTGCTGCAAAATTTCCAGAGCATTGTTTGATTTCCAGCTCCCAAACAATTTCGTCCATAGTTGACCCCTCTCGGGGCCCGATGGCTCTGGTCGCTGCACCACCGGCGGTTTCCGCCTGAACACCAGGAAATCCCGCCTAAATTGCCCGGAAAAGTGTGAGGAATCCTCCAGGGAAATAGGCGGAATTTACAGGAAACTTATATATATATATATATATATATATATATATATTTATTTATTACATGAGGCGTCTCATGCAAAAAACTGGAAGTAACAGCAAAAAAAAACCAAGAATAAAACCTAGCTATCAAAATCAAACCAAATGAAACAAACAATGGGCTTATAGAAAAGAATAAACAGATCCGCAACAACGCCTAGGATACCATCAAGATTTCAGATAGCTGCGTAAACTTAGGGGAAATTTAGGCGGAATTTACAAGTAGACAGGTGAAAACAGGCAAATGCTCGATCAAACGTGATCAACGGATAGAGGTGATGGACACGATCTAGCTACAAAAATCAACTCCTGTCGTTACAACCAAAAATCTCCCCAACGTGGTTCAACATCTAGCTGCCTGCAGTGGAGTGGCACAGCACCACAGCAATGGCAGGGCTCACCTTGAATCACCTAATCAGCTTGCTTATCTGTAGGAGCTGTTGCTTCGTATTACAGCGAATGGTTCTTGTGCCTTTAACATTAGTAAACTCAATAAGTTTTCAGATTCATTCTGGTTTTGCCATAAGATGCACAAACGAGTTTAATGGGGCACATCCAAGAACCGATATCAGTGAAAGTGAAATGGTACGTGGAATTTCACTAATATTTTTTGCATTTATTTTTATATTTTTCATCGCGTTCTGTTCATTCTTCTTCCTCCAAAAGTAACGGTCTGAGCCGAATCCGTGCCGCGCATACTAGCAAATTCGACGCAAATTCGGTGTATCGCGTCGTTTTTGGAGGAAACGGTGGGAATTCACGGCGTTGCATCCTGAAAATGAACGCCAACCACCACTGCGCAACCACAACTTGTGTATGCATCCACGCAGGACCCGGCCCTCTTGAATAGTTTACTTCTACGCGACGGTAGAGTCACGACGAAGTATAAACACAGCTTCATCTGTGGCGCTGCACATGTTGTGGTCATCGTTGCAACGTTGTCGCCTGGCGAAGAAGGACATACACAGCTTTGGAGGGATCTAGCAAAAAGGTGGAACAATTTTCGCATGATCTAGTACTTTCCCAATTTACCCGGAATTTAGGCGGAAACTGACGGTCGACCCAAATTTAACAGGAATTCACCCGGAATTTAGGCGAGATCCGCCGGTGGTTCTGATAATGCACGATTTATACGAGATTTAGCCGGAATTTACCCGGAAACCGACGGTGCTTTGTGAAAAACACGATTTACACGGAGTTTCCCAGCAAATCAGGCGGAAACCGCAGGTGTACAATCACCAGAGGGGTTAAAGCCGTGTCACCACTTACTGTCCTGTATCGTCCAGCGTTATGCTGTTTTCTGTTAGTAAGGTCCTAAGCACCGGAAGTTAATGAGAAAATTTCTATCACTATCACACTCCTCACGAACTAATTTTTCTTCGCGAGCACGGGCCTGCTAAAAATTAGAATTTTGATATTTTTGAATTTACAGATGCATAATCAGTGTCTCTCCCGAATATATTCGATTTTCATTCGAAAAATCTCGGAAAGCAAATACCATACTCTCGTTATTATCACAAGTTGTGAATCACCAATGATCTTTGCATTTAGGTGGCTCGTATATGCACTCTTTCAAGACGGTTAATCCCTCCTGAGCAATTGTTGACTTTGTCGCCACGTGAACGCTGCTATAAGGTGAATTCAACGTCACAGCATCAAGTTCCGCTCGTCTGTTTGAGTGCCGAAAACGCTGTCGTTATGAGGTGCCAAATGCGTTTTTCGCAGTAAAGATACGGCGAATGCGCATAAGTTCGGAATAAAAGGAGATAACACCTTGTTATCACTGCTGCTGAAAAAATGCTCCTTCGCGGTGAGATTTCTCTTTTTTCTTTTTCTTTTTTTTTCTATAGAAAGTTGCTCTGACACTTTATTTTGTGCAAAATTAAAGTAGAAATTGTTTTCAGCAGTCTTTCTATTGACACTGTCCGCATGGCAATGGTAAGAATAACAGGTGAAATTTAGTGGAAGGTGGAGTGTTTCCTGGAACGTTTAACTTTTTAGCAACGCCGTCCTTCCCGACATTGGTGCTCCAAACTACACCTGCGCCGGATATCTGATGAGACCAAGTAAAACCGTGCCAACTAATGTGAATTCTGTGCGACCAGCCGATATCAAGTTGGTGATGGCTCTGGGAGATTCACTGACTGTGCGTTTACTTAAAAAAAATTAAAGTATAAAGAAATATAATATATGTAAATAGCAATATAAAAATATAGAAAAAAACAAAATATATGATTATAACATGAATAAAATAGCATTATTGAACCATTTGAAGGTGAATAACCACAAGATGTTCTGTAATATTTGCTATCTGTTGGCCTAATTCCAAAAACTTTGGGTTATCTCGTGGCCTAAGGTCACAGGTGGTGTGAGCATTGCCGGGTTAGGGTATCTAGGTTTGGTACACTTTCATCATGAAACAGAATGAAACGATGAAAGTGAGTAAAGCTCTTGCTCAGAACCGCATGCATAATTGTGATTACCCTGGGTAGACGTGTCAACACCCATAATCTTACCCACCGTTAATAAGGCTTGAAGACGTTTAACCTGGGTAATATTTGTGATGCATCAAAGTCCTGAACTGATACTCAATAGGTGTGCAGCGTTGTATCCGGAAAAAGAGGTACAGTCAAGCTCAGTGATAGGACAACTGATGGTGCGACACGTCCGTCTGTTATCCAATCGCAGAACTCTGCCGCACCGCCCTTTGGTACAACGCTCCACACCCACATCCACTGCGTGCAATAAATGCGTAAACTTCTGTGCCCATATTCATGAACGTTCCGGGGAAGGTTCTCACCTACCCATTTCTGTAAAATGGACGAGTTCTTTAGATAAGAAATGGTATGGTTCGCTGGAGCGGCTCATTACAGTTAGCAAAGACAAGTAATAGTAAAGATAACAAGAGAATTCACATTTTGCTCGGAAACTCGTCCACTATGAGTAGAACCTTCCCGGTGATGTTTATGAATACGGCCACTGGAAATCCGCAATACTTTAGGCAGCGAATGGAGCTGGTGCGGAGGACGCAGTTGCAGTGTTTCTCCAATACAGAGGGCTCGCATTCCAAGCCGGTGGGGACGGAACACTGGACAATCACATCACCATTCCTAGTTAGTGTTCTGTTTTTGTTCTTTACTTAAAGGCACCGTCCCACCACCTTTTCGAGATTTTCACATTTAAAGAAGCTCCAGTGACTGCTGGTAAGATTAGTATGTGATTCCATGCAAAACTGCCCTTTCTCAAGCCCCGATTTTTGGGGAGAAAGTGGGTGGACCTAAGGTGCTCTCTGATTAATTCACTCCCAGGAGTGCATCTACTGAGCAAATTTGTACTCCTCGTTAGATTTCCTTATCCACTCCCTGATAACAGACACTGCGCTTCATGTGAGACGAGCAACGGGGTACATGGAAACCCCGCAATCCGGCCTTGGCTCCGCCCATAGGTTCCCCTAGAAATGGAGCTCGAAAACGTGTCTTTCTCGGCAGTTTTGTACGGAATCACGTATACCATACCAACCAGCAGCGACAGAAGAGTTTTTGATGGGAAAATCTCAAAAACGATTCTGTGGTGGGACGGTGTTATTAAGCGTGAGACGGAAGCAAGCAGCAACGCGATTCCATCGCTGCGGCACTGTTACCACTAGTCGCTGCGATTTTGTCGACAACAAGAATGTTAAATTCTATTGTCGCAGCGGAAAGCTGTGATAATACAATGCATATATGTCTGTGAATAGAGTAATCGCAATCCTGCTATTCCAAAGCGACAATTAAGAAGTTTCCAAAGAGAATCGCACCGCGATTGAATCGCTGTCGCTGTCGTTATATTCAGGGTAAAATATAAAAAAACAAATCAAGGTTTGTGGGCTTGAGTCACGCAAATGATCAACTACTTATCCTACTTGAACTGTTTTTGCGTAGTTTCTGTACCTATCGTTCACGAATTCACGAATTTGCAGATATCCTGAAAAAATACAACCCAAAGCTTTTTGGATACTCCGTCGGCATTGGATCCCCGAATGTATGGGAGATCTCATACCTGAACGTGGCGGTTCCTGGTGCTATTGCCGCTGACCTTCCAGGGCAAGCTCGAACGCTTGTCTCGCTCCTGCACAACCACCCTGAGGTGAGCGAAGGAAAGTTATCGAAAAAAAAAACAACACTCAATTACTATTCAGAAGGAAATTGTTTCTCATCACATAGTGTGTTTAAACATATGTGGTAGTAAAACATAGTAGTGAAGATATTTATTAAAGAAAAAGAGAAAGCGAGAAATAGTGTTGTATTCGAAGAGGTAAGCGAGGAGTGCAGATCATAGGCACAAATACTCTATTATCGTCGTTTTTGAAACGGACTATATGAATAACAATGTGTTCAATGGATTCTAAATACTTTATTTATTTACTGGTTTATTTATTTATTTATTTACTTAGTACATCACAAGGATGTGCACACTAAAAAATAACAAACAGCCAAAATGTAATATATTTCTATGACAAGTCTGTTTAGGCTGTTAATTACAACGAAGACTGGAAGCTGCTTAACATCTTCATCGGTGGGAATGACATGTGCTCCTTCTGCAAAGACAGGGTAAGTTTTCTAGAGCCAGGTGGAGGAGGCTGGTGAAGGATGAGCGGAGTCGAAGCCAAGAGTGTCTTCTAGTGAAATCTTGGAAGACGGGCATCTACATAATACGCGCTTCTGGCATATTAAGTTATGATGAATGAAAACGCTTCGTTTCTGAGAGCATATAGCTGATTGAGGGGCGCGTGTGGCGCAGTGGTAAGAGGCTCGCTGTGCATGCACACGGTCGATGGTTCGATCGCGCCCGTGGCCAACCAAGCCACCCATCACTCCGGGGTCGGTAAATTGGTACCAGAGAAGTATGGGAGGATGAAGCACTGACTTGGTTCATCGGATGCCCACCGCAAGTCACTGTATAGGGCACATACGCATTCAACGCCTCTGCGATACTCAGATGAAGTCGAATGCGTGCCGCATCCCACATGACGGGATTGATCAACGCCGACCTCTTTATCCTTTATTATCCTTTTATAGCTGATTTTAGACGTCCCAGTAATGACGGAACTTCATACATTTGGTCGCAATACAGCAGTACCGCTCGTAGGAAAGTCATAGTAGAATTACCCACAAATGAACGTCATATAGGAATAGAAACAGTAGGAAACACTGGCAAAAACACATAAATAAACTGTAGCAGGTAGGGAGTTTGCAGTAACTTCTAGTGTGTTGATCGAATAATGTACATACATATTAGATGCATTCGATATTCGAATATTCGGTTAAGCAGAAAATCGAAACGTTCAGGAAATGGGAGTTCTACACCTTAGGGTGAAAGAAAATAGGGGTTGTAAAGATTTGTTTTCCTAGAGTATTTGATTTTTCGGGTGGACCTTCTAATTTTTAGTCGAATTAATTGAATTTATTCGATTTTTATCCTGTCAATACTCTAGTAACTAGGAATATATAGAGGCTTTGGAGAGCTCCATTTCCCACACTATGTTGTCCCAATAAAAGTGGCACCGTTCAGACTCTCCAACCGAGCGAATGCGTGCAGCACATTCAAGACGCCATCCAGATCATCTACGATAACGTGCCCAGAGTAATCGTCTCCGTTACTGCCATGTTACAACTGGAGATTCTCAGGCAATCCGACAAGGGACGCCCATGGTGTAAAGATCTTCACAAGTGCGTTGGTTTGATTGAACTGAGAAAATGTAGATAGTTGTTGCGATGTGTCGGAGCCTTGTGATTGGCTGCTTCGATCAGCTGACCAATAGTAGATTGCTGTATCTTCTCGGGTACAACGCTCCACACCCAATTTAAAAAAAAATTGAATTATTTCTGTGTTGTACAATATCCTGTGGGTAACACTCCATCATATTTATGGAAGGAAATGGAACTAGAATTTTAGAAAATCATTTTGAAGAACTTGCTATAGTGTCCCATCCATATTATACTCCAAAAAATATTATTTTGAAGAAAAGGGTACACGAGTACTTCTTCTCCGCGGTATAACTGTCAGGAACGTAGGAAGGCTCTGATGATTTTAGCTTCATTTTAGGACAGAATGCCCTTGCGAAAGTGATGCGAAGGATTTCAACAACACCTATCTTGCTAATGTGCGTATATACATATTACTGTATTGGATAAGGACATTTTCCCATGGAAAGATTCATTTTTAGGCATGTATCGATTACGCTAACCGCGAATTGGATCTGGCAGCGTCTGGTAAATTCGACAAGAATGACTTTACTGTAGTAACACAGCCGTTCTTCCGTGACATTAGCACACCACCGATGAAGGTAAAGTGATCTTGAGAGCTTCAGATCAGCTTCAGATCCCGAGGGATGCGGAGAGAGAATGCTCCAAGTGAGAGGGTCGAGTAGGTCTCGCCGCGATTCTGCAGCCGCAACACTAAGAAACCGCACGCGCAATCCATCTATCTTTTCGACAAGGACTGTACTTGTCTGATGAGAAGTGGAAACTACAGGATTAACGATTATTCGAGTGTTCGGATAATTCGAATATTATCGGGTATGAAGACCGAAAAATAATAATCTTTCTAGACAATCATATTAACAAAAATCACAATAGTAATAGTGGAACCGGCTAAAATTGAAATGTACGGCAGTTGCGTAAAAAGAAATTATTCTCCGTGAATGGAGGCAAAAAGGACGTGGTCTGCCAAAAAAGGCAAACTGGTTGAAGCAATTTTCAAAGGATGATTTTAAATTTAGTTTATTGAACATCTAAAGAACGTAGAAAAAACAAAGATTGAGCCTATACAACATTTTTATACTTTTCGCAAAGCAATTTTGAAAAAGAAAGAACCGGGAAAAAATTTTCTGAATTGATTTACGAAACAGATATCGATGTACAGTAATGCAAGAGCTAGTAAACCGTTGAAAAAAAAAAGAATCGCGAGGAACAACTTGGAACGGGCGAGACCTATCATTGTTCGCTCGGTGAGATCAATGAAACATGTGGATGCGCAGACAATCAGAGTGCTAAGTTACGTGTGATGTAACGCGAGCGAGCGAGCATCGACTGTTACAGTCTCCTACATGTTCCGTGGATGAAGAATCGGATACAGAACCGCTTCATCCTCTTCCTTCTTACGGTTAAGAGTGCTAGACAGGGCCTCAGGAATTTCATCACTATCTCAAGTAAAGCAACAAAAAAAGATCTACCTATGACCCCGGCATCAAATGCTTTTGTATAGTAGACAATGTCAACACGTAGATAGACTGGGAAATTTTTGCCCCTTTTTTCAGATGTGCCAGGCATCGAACCCCGATCATTCATCAATTTCAGGATGGACAAGTGAACAGAGAATTTTTCGCCCCGGATTGCTTCCACTTTTCCCAGTGGGGTCACGCCCTAGTTTCGTCATGGTTATGGAAGAACATTCTGGAACCAGTAGGCGCGAAGACCACCAAAGGATCAGCTGATGAACCGTCACTTCCGCTGGCCTGCCCAGATCCGGTAAGTACAACATAGACACAGCACGTAATGAAATTTCTGCTAATCTGAAGTGAAGTATCACAACTGTGAAGGAAGTGCAGAAAATCATTGCTTTCCTGCTTTTGTTAGTATTAGGTTGTTGCAAAATCGATGTCGGATTTTGACAGTTGGACTTTGAATTGTCGTAACTCGGCCAAAACTGAATCTTTTCTACCGTTTTAGTACTCATTTGAATCAGCACACTTTCGCCATTTCCCCGGTGAGTTTTCGTTCCACTAGGCCTGAAGCCAAGCTCTTCGGACCCAGGAAAAGCGGCGAGATCGTTTTGAGCTAACGTATTTTGGCGACTTATCCTTCCTCTCAGGGATCGGTCCCACCGTTTGAATTTGTGGTCTTCGGTAGGGGAACAGTCCACTGAGTCAGGCATATACGGAAGAGTCTTGATCTCCGCCTGCATCTACTTCCAGAGCGTCTCAAGTGAAAAGTGTGGTCTTGAGCCACTGTAAAATACTGAAGGATAGTCGAATTGAATCCACTTGTTCAGTTTTTCCATCATGTTCGTTTCTCCGATGGCCCCAAAAATAATGGATTAATGAACCTTAAGGCCACATTCGAGATACTGAACATGTCCCCTGGTGATAGCTTCTACCAGTGCTTTCAAAACTGCGTTGACGTCATCGAATTTTAGTACATAACTCTGAGGTACGCGTCTCCAGTACTAAATGACTTGGGCCAACACTGGGCTACCACTTTGTTTAGCATTCCTTCCTACATAGGTTGGCAATATTTCCTTCCCTAGGCACTCTCTTGCTATTGAGTTTGAATTCACAAAACAGATTGGGACGAATTTTAGCGGACAAGTACATTTTGATTCAAGTCCGAAAACCACAATAAAAGAGAGTTAATCTCAATAAAAATGGATAGGCACAAAGAGGATGAAATGGGCTTTAGAACAAGTACAAAATATATGGTGAAAGCACCATTTCACATTCCGAAAAATTATTGCAAAGTTCGTGGTCCGAAAATCCGACATCGATTTTGCAACAACCTAATACAATCCATTCTGTTCCTACTCCACACTGCGATGTCAACTGGCGAATCGTTAACTCTGTGGTTCACGATGGGCAGTGCAGTTCACACTTCGAGCTTCAAGATCCATGCACGCACACACTCATTACCTTCACTTCTTTCATAGTTGTGATACGCTGACTTTCCAGTTGACTTCCAACGCTTTAACTAACAATAAGAAGTGAAAACTTCCGTGGGTGCCGCAATTGAATACAAAATTTTCAGGCTTGCCCCTTCATTCGCACGAATGCGAACAGCAAGGACTGCAGTGAGTACCTCACACCCACAGCGGGTAACTAGTCTAATAATGAGATAGGTAGTTGCAAAATTGCAATAAATTATCAAAGCAATTGACATAGTCCGTTTCATACGCGATGATAGCTGAGTATGCGTGCGCAGTGTCCGTTTTCTACGCATTCTCTCCTATTTCTGCACAATTTTACGCGCTCTTCTTCTCTGCAGCAGTTCTCCAACTATCTTCCCCAGTAAAATAGATTATACTGAACCACTCAACCTGACAACGCAAACATCATGTAACTTGCAAAATGAGAGCGACTGGATGTTTTATAACATGAAAAAGCAAAGACAAGCAAAGAACACATGAAATGTCTACAATGTTTATGAGCATTACAAGAAAATAATTAGTAGAATTCAAATGAGATTCTCAAAATGTTCCTTCTCCTGAAACATGCCACGAAACCACTCAAAATTTGTAAGATTCAAATATGAACGAAACTGCATCTCAATGCATCTACGCTTCTGAAAAATCAGAAGTAATATGTAGCATAATTCCGTTTCAGTTAAATAAAAACTATATACAGATAAATATGAAAAGCACAATGAAAACAAGTGAGTTGGGTTCCTCATATGTGATCAATTACCGTAATGAACATATGAAAAAAGAGCAATACAAAGAAACAGGTGATTAGCTTCAACTGGACTGTACCGGCACATCTGCTCGAAGCTTCTCCGAGAACAAAACAATATCGTCACCTTCCGACCGATCAACGACTCCGCTTGGTAGCTCTGAAGACCGTAGCGAGTCGCTTGTAGTACGATGCGCTGAAAACAGCCCTGATTCAAGACAAATACGCATATATCCAAAGCTTCAAGTTAGAACAAACCTGCACTAGTTCTTCCGCTGATTTCTTCTAGGATTGTTCGTGAATTGAAATGGGATGATGAGTTGTGTCCATACAAGATAGGAAGATACTGTATATTGCCACCGGACCAAACCTAAGAGTTGCTTTATTTGATAGATAATAATTTCAAATTAACATGGAACAGAACGCAAATCCTAAAAACAAAACTCACAATGGTAAGCATGGAGCCGCTGTCAAACTTTGGTATAAAGGTCACGATAGACGCGCTACCATACATAGGAGCTTCCACGAAACCACTGAAATACTTAAGATAGGGCTTCGTAGAAATAACCATATTGAAGGACAGTACCTTGGAGTTAACCTAACCGTGGGAGACCAGTCAACGATGAACAAAGCCACAACGCCTGCATTTTCTAAAATAAAAGGCATGTAAAAATTCCGCTACAATTATTAAGATGTTAAATCAAAACTACGATAATCCCATTTTGTCTACGCTGTAGAATATGAGCGCAGTCCGGTGGGGTCAGTTCAAAAAATTGATCTCGCGCCACACCTCTGTGATTTCACACCATTAACCGACCCCCATTGTAGTGCTCTCATACTCCACACCACAGTTTAGCCACCATAACACGTTTTAAAGCATTCAAACAACAATCACAACATTGGACTCACCTGTAAAGTTCACAGCTAACCGTTGTCCATCAGGACTCAAGGTTAGGCATTGTATTCTACCGCCAATTGTTACTATTTCTCTGCAATAGTATCACTTTTGAAGGTACTCCCTGGAAGTGAGGTGCAAGGTGAAGTTAGAGATAAAGGCAAAAAAAAAAACGAAAGAGATTGTTCAAAACATATTTTGATTCACAAGAACACCACAAATATACCTTTCTACAGCTCCTTGGATTTCAAGTTCAGAAGAATCAAATTCAACAGGCGAGAGGTCGAACACAGGCATGGCATGAGAATCGCCAGTCCAGCACCTAGAAGCATGAAGTACAGTGCTCCATCAGTAATAGTCGTCTGTACTCCATTGTGCACCAGCTCGCTAACATCATTGACTTAGGACAACTGCCATATAGACGGTTATTAGGAAATTTTTCTCGCTGCATTAATTTTTGGCATTCATGTGAAAATTATCTCTAGCGTGAGGTGTGGAATTCCTGCTGATATACCGAAACCGAAGAAGGAAGTAAATTATTACTAGTGGACATAGACGGTGTAAAACATGAGCCCAGTTCTCCTTTCACATTTCGATTTAAATAATCGGTAGGATATATTTCTCGCTGCATTGCTTGTTGGTATTCATGTGAAAAATCGCCTCGGAAATGACTGCATCTTCAAAAGGACTGATAACCTATCACAAACCTTTTTTTACGAAAGTCCTCCCTAGCCTATCATGACTTTACCCAGAACAAAAAGCCCTTGAACTCACGTTTCATTCACTCCATCCTCATTAACCGCATTCTTCGCCGCGAAATTAATAGCATAGAGATGACAACTCTCTTCAGACGCGAAGAGTAAGCAGTCCCCTTTGGGCGACCAAACAGCACTAACTGCACGACCTGCCAATGCGCCCCATCGCTCCTCACGCCAGCAGTTTCGATCGTACACTCTGGATTTATGAAATTTGAAGTGTAGAACCGGAAATGGAATGCGAAAGCTGACTCACCTAATAACATTACCAGTGTAGAGAACAGCTAGACGTCGACCATCTACAGTTGGTATGATGCGCGTGATGTTCCCACCAGTCCATGCACCAAAAGAGTCAACTTCTCCGGACGAGACATCTACTATCTAGATATGACCTTCAATTATTAAAAACGTTCCACTTTAAAATGCTGATAAAGTATTAAAATTACCATGATCTTGCCACTGTTAGGAGATACAGCAAAGATCACATTTGTCGTAGTACGATCCCAGACAATCTGGCTTATAGGTTCGGTGGGTAACTCGATCACCTGAGCACACTGTACAGAAGGTCTGAAAATGTAAAAGAAAACAGACTACGTGTAACAACTTTTGCTGCAAAAAAAAATCGTCAAAAAGTCTCTGTTAACTCGAGTGTCAGAAAAAGCTGAGAAATAAAATTTTAAAAAATTCATGCGGAGTAGCCGAATCAGTTCCCTAACAACTTACTTGATGTTAGGCGCTTTCATACTTAGTCTCCAGATCAAAATTTTGTTATTGGCAGCAACAGCTAGGACCCTTTGATCAAACGGTCTGGAACAAAAATATTCTCCATTATAGGTAACGACTTCATAAATCTAAAGAAACAGTGAAAGACACTCGAAGGAGACATAAATCTGAGAAAAACAACTGAACAGACAGTAACTATCAGTAAGAAGAAAGCAATGTGTACGTCTTACTACAAATCCAGTCATTAAAAAACGGAAGAATAGGAAACTAGTTTTTAAGATACAGAAACGACTCCATTGACCTTTTCATAAAAATGACCGTGATAAATAGAACAAAAGTACACCACAAAGAAGAAAAACTCACTCCCACGCCATAGAAGCAACGTTGGATTGTAATGGATGCTTCAAAGTCAGAGGCGTTTTTTGACTTCGACCGATGTTGTACACTCTTATATAGTTGTTCGTTTGACAAATAGCAATTCGTCGCCCTTCCTCGTGCACCGCAACACAGCGCAGCCAGTTGTTCTTCCGGAAAAAGCAAACGGCTCAGAAAACGGCTAACAGGGTCTGTGAGAAGAGAAACTACTACCAGTTCAGTGTCGTTTCATAATGTTGTAGAAGTTCCTCAATCCGATCTTGTCCCATGGAAGGTAATACCCTTGAGGCGACACTTGCAACACCATTTCGCACTCGTAGAACGCCTCTACCTCAAAATGCATGGTTTTAACAAGTGAACACTCACTCCCATATGAACACGTAAGGAACGTTCTGTTCTCAAATTTATTGTGAAGATTGCTGATCTCATGAAAAGCATAATTTCGATTCATTCAAGTTACCAACTTAGTTTCGCAATTGGCCAAAGCTTGCTGTCCTCAGTAATATTTGCAACATGATCGATTACACCTGTTATTCCGTCCTTCTCCCTAAAATAGGGGACAATACAGACTGAATAACCTTTTCATTTGGTCACGGCTCAAATGAATTTTTGAAGCCCACCATCTATCTAGTGCTTGTCTTAGACGGTCAGCCTCTTTGAACACGAATGCGTCGGCAACATCACTTTTAGATATAGAATGTTGAAGACTGTTGAGATGTGCTCGTTCCACAAATGGGTAATCCAACATCTGAAACACGGCATCTAATAGAAACGAATACACCAATCAGCAAACCGTCTCTATATGCAAATTTTTCCGTTCCAACCGATCAGCATCTCCTTGCAGCCTTCTCAATGACATCCAACGCTCTTGAAGCACACTTTAGATCTTTGCTGCATCTTCAACTCGAGAAGTTTTTAGACCTGTTAAAGATTGATTCGCTTCCCTCTTACTACCTTCTATCAGAGTGTAATATGTATGCTATAATGCACTGCTCTTAGCAATAGTTTCCACGTTCTCTTTTCATAAAACCTGGGCATTGCTATTAGATACTGATAGCCTTCAATACTGTGCCACACAAGTTGTTTATTGAGCACGTTTATTAGGTCGACGCTTCGACTTTACGTCGTTTTCAGAGGTCTGAAAGTGGTTCAAGGTTTTCTTAAATTACGATGTAATCCACCAAACACCTCTCCCAGTGCGTTCAATTCGTATTGTATTTGTATTTCTATCCAACACGAATTGAAGGCACTGGGAGTAGAGGTGGTTAGTGGATTAAATCGTGATTTAAGAAAACCTTGAACCACTTTCAGGCCTCTGAAAACGACGTAAAATCGATGCGTCGACCTGATAAACGTGCTCATTAAACAACTTGTGTGGCACAATATTGAAGACTATCAGTACTTGCAACAGTTTTACTAATAGTTGTTCCGGAAATTTATAGATTCAATGCTCTTACTCCTGTTGTTGTTTTCATCACCCCCCCCCCCCCCCCCCCCCCC
>JARK01001443.1:625789-669185 GCA_000688135.1 Ancylostoma ceylanicum | reverse complement strand
GACGGTTGCCTTTCTCATGATGTCACTGCACGCATTTATGCAACACGGTTGAAATGGCGCTCTTTGACAGGCGTATTGTACGATAAGAACATTCTGGATAGACCAAAACCAAAGATTTACCGATCTATCGTCCGACCCGTCGCTCTATATGCGACCTAGTGCTGGCCTGCAGCAAAAGAAATAGAGCGTCGTCTAGGCGTTCATGAAAATGAAGATGTTGGCTAGATGGCCAGAGTTACTCGCTATGACCACATCTGCAAAGTGGATACATCCAGTACTCATGGTGGACACAACCAGGAGTCAGCTCGCCCATTTGGTGGATACAGCCATGGCACAAAGTAGAGTCTACCATGATACATAGTGGACACATCCAGTACTCATGGTGGACACAACCAGGAGTCAGCTCGCTCATTTGGTGGATACAACCATGACACAAAGTGGAGTCTACCATGACACAAAGTGGACTCATCCCGTAGTCTTGGTGGACACAACCAGGAGTCAGCTCGCCCATTTGGTGGATACAACCATGACACAAAGTGGAGTTTACCGTGACACAAAGTGGACTCATCCCGTAGTCTTGGTGGACACAACCAGGAGTCAGCTTGCCCATTTGGTGGATACAGCCATGGCACAAAGGGGAGTCTACCATGATACATAGTGGACACATCCAGTACTCATGGTGGACAGAACCAAGAGTCAGCTCGCCCATTTGGTGGATACAACCATGACACAAAGTGGAGTCTACCGTGACACAAAGTGGAGTCTACCATGACACAATGTGGACTCATCCCGTAATCTTGGTGGACCCTACCATTTCAGCCAAAAAGTAGACACTACCAGCACTCAAGGTGGACACATGGTGGGCACAAGGTAGACACATGGAGGTGCGTCAGTTCGAGCTGGTAGACACATCCGGGAAACAAAGTAGACTCATCTAGAATCGGCGGAAAATAGTTGACACATCTAGAACACCCCGGGATGTGTCTACCATTTCGCACCTGGATGTGTCCACTTTGTGTCCTGGTTGTGTAACTTTCTATTTGTGAGNGACACATCTAGAACACCCCGGGATGTGTCTACCATTTCGCACCTGGATGTGTCCACTTTGTGTCCTGGTTGTGTAACTTTCTATTTGTGAATTAGTTGACCGGTGTGAACACAACAAGCAGTCCTGTTGGACCAATTTAGTGGACACATCCAGCACTCAAAATTAGTAGACACATCCAGTGCTCATCGTGGGCTGATTTAGTAGACACATCCAGCACTCAAAGTTGGTTGACACATCCAGGACTCAGCCGGTATCAATTGGTAGACACATCCCGCACTCAGATTTAGTGGACACAACCATGACTCTTCGAAAACTGAGTGCTGGATGTGTCAACCAACGTTATCAGGCCATTTTGACTCCTGGTTGTGTCTACTTTTTGATCGTCGGCGAGACCACGCCCACATTGAGTCCTGGTTGTGTCACGGCGAAGTTTGTGAGAAGATGTCGAAAACCCCGAAAAACACGGGATTCTTTGGCCGAGAATTTCAAAATTCTCGGCCAGTTGTACGAGAGGCTTCATTCCGCAGTGGAAGCTTACTGAGGGTACGGCATGGTTCTCCAACACGTAAATACTTGTTCTGTCCATAATAACTGCTGCTGAGAAGTTCATTCCGATAAACATTCTTAATTTCTCGCCGCCTTTTCCTTGCTTGCGGTCAGGGAAACTCGTGCATGTCAAGATTACATTTTGCCTCAAAAGTAGGGGTTTTTGACAGTTTTTTCGCATTTCAAGTACATCATTGGGATCAGCGCTTTGAGAAGAATTAGATTCCGTTGACATCTCGATACTCAAAACGAGCTGATACACTGCCTTTAAGGCTCACGTAATAGGTGTAACTGGAGAACACTAACCTTTACGAGCACCTTTCAAAGCAGCAAAACAGCAAAACAGCAAACAAAACAGCAATCAGCAAAACATGCGGAGGAGATGGTCGTCCGATTTGCGATCAGCGTTGTGGATAACCCATGCGAGCATGCTTTGGCCTCGCCCCAAGCGAACTCGCAAAAAATCGATAAAATCAATAAACCAATAGAGTTGTGGCTCAAAATGACGTTCAGATACGTATGGAATAGGAATTAAGAAAAACCGATAAAATCGATCAATAAATCGATGTCCAAATCGACAACATCCTGCGAGGAGTATCCGAGATCTCCACAGGCTTTGCATAGTGTGACGTGTTGGCCAAACCGCTTTCTTCACCACACTTTGTTCGCAGATGCGTTCTCATCGTTTGTATTTGGCGCCCACGCTCGCGCCCAGATTTTTGGAAAGTTGTCGTAAGCGTTGCTACTATGTTTCATATATAGATCTAGTCTAACAACCATTGTCTACTTCTCTAATCCAACAATCAACAATAGTTGTTTTTCCTCACAGGATGCATGTAGGTGAAAGTATGAGGAAAGGCTCCACTGCTCTATGGCTCCCCTCTGCAGGGCATTTGCGTGGAAACTGCGAATGTCACATCGAGGAACAGACTCGTTTCATTTTCCATGGATATCAAAAAATTTCCAAAGCAAATGTGAATCCCAGTCAGTCATTTCCATAGCTCTTTCCTTGACTTCCGACATTTCTCGGAAAAAGGCTTTATCTTGATTCCATATCTCTTGAAAATCAACCATCTGTAAAGTCGTGAACTTTACAAACAAAGCTAGGCAGAAGGCATGAGTGAAAAGGGTCGGGTAGTCAGGAAGAGGAAAGTCGGGAAGTCGGGAAGGGGAAAGTCGGGAACCTTCCCGTCCACCCACCGGGTAAGCCGGGAAGATACCCGCCGATTTCATGAATACAAACTTCTCACCCGCAAAGCTCGTAAACTCAGAGAAAACGTAAAAAAATGTGAGAGTAGGAACAAGTCCTTCAACACAGTATTATCGCCACAATCTACGCTTTGGCTATTTTCAGGAACACACTGACTTCGCGCTACTTCGTTAAGTTATGTGACGACATAAACTTCTGCAACAACTACTGCAATCCCGAAGTCACAGTTGAGCCGCCGCAGCGACGTAAATTTTGTTTCACTTATTTCCTTTGTTGAAGGGATTTCGTTCTGGAAACTGCTAATTATGGAGAAACCCAAGTATGCAAGCTGAAATCTTTAGCGGGATACGAGCCGCACAAGTATGTACTAGTTGCTTAAGCAATTTCAGAGCCAACAATCTCGTGTTATGAGTGCGAATCCTTTGGTGGTGAATGCTTCACAGGACAGTGTATCGCTCAATACTGCCTTTACCGTAAGTAATTACTGTAGTTGTTACAACTGCACATCAGGAAGCAGACCTGCAGTTATTATGCTTGAGGTTCAGAATGAATTGATTGTAAATGCTCATGGGATTTCGGAACAGCTCGGTACTTACAGAACGTCAGAGACGTAGATCCACGGGAACAACATACGTGAAGAAGTCGTGCACCAACGCTCCGTTCGTGGAGTATCCAGATAACACGCCTTCGACAGCTCTGAACAGTTGCGAGACCCGGTTGGTTCGCTTGAAACAGAGAGAGAGAGAGAGAGAGAGAGAGAGAGAGAGAGAGTATGTGACGAAAATGAGCTCACATTTTCCAGAACGATCAACGATATCCAGTACCAAGTGAGGGTGTGCAATTCGGGAAACAATTGCAACGTTGCATGCCCCATACAAGATGGTGAGTTCTGCCTTTGCTGGTCCTGAGCCGCTGGCCTTGTCTCTAGCCTTGTCTCTGCAGAACAACTGCTCACATGCTACCAGTGCGAATCAACTAATCAGCCCGACTGCACAACGGGATCTTGTCGAGGGAAATACTGTTTGTTCAGTGAGTTGTTTCGTTATTAGGTCGCTAAATATTAGTTTTGATGTGCAGAGTATGAGCCGCAAAAAAATCTAGAGCCGGAGAGCCGCTTCGCGGCGCTCTGGCTCTGGATTTTTTTTCCGAGTTCACCTGGCCCAAATGTGACGTGGCTGGTGGGTCCGAGCCAGAGCGCCGCGAAGCGGCTCTCTGGCTCGGATTTTTTTCCGAGTTCAGCCGGCCCAGAGGTAACGTGGCTCGGGATTTCTTCCGATTTCAGCTGGCATCAAACCACTGATTTCATATTTTACCATGAAGGCGACGACTTCTCCAGTACGTGGGTAATTACGTTTGAAGCTGGATGGCCTAGCTGTCCTCTGTTGCACCGACGCTATTTTTTGCAGGTGCTTTCATAATACGCCCTTTCCTTACTAGCTAAGATACTTTCAACAATTTCGTTACTCGAAATACTACATAGAACAGTCCACTCAACGTCGGTGTCCACCGCAACCCCGTGACTCCACTTGGCGGCCTTTCAATTTTCTGCTCAATCAAGAATTGAGTTTTGCCAATCGAGTCATTTACCGGTAAATGAGCGGAAGATTGCTCTTCAAGCTACGTGAAATATTGAGCATAAACCTTTGACAACACTCTGATACGAATGAAAAATATGCGAACAATAATAGTGGTTTGGGCGATAAATTGGTTTTCTAGCAATGGTACCACCAACTCTGCGGAAGTTGCACCGACGTAATTACCAGCGTTCGCAAGGAGTGAGGGGCAAGGCGTAGTTCAACAGTTCAACGGGATAAGTTGTAGCGTGGAAGGGCACTAGAAGTACGGCTATTCACGAACAACATAAATCACAACAAGTGATTTATTTAGCTTCTTTCCTCTGCCATTAATGTTATCAGAGACAGAGCAGCTCCTCGGTTTCTGTTCCATGAAGAGTTATATTGTTTGGGACGACCCAGTTTGTGGCTCTCAACTGCAACTTCTCAGTGGAACTCTAGTAATAGCACAAGAAAACAACCAAAATGAGTAGCTAGGGACTGCTTCAGGCTCGTAGAGGTTATATGAGTGAGGTTACCTCGTATTTCAGAATGTAGGATACCCTTTTAGTGGGATTTGCCAGGAGGCGGCACGCCCTTTTAGTGTGAGGGGTCATCTCATCTGAGCCGCTCGAGGTTTTTTTTTCGTCAGCTGAATCAGTTGAACTTAGTTTTCGTTAGAATTTAACATTCTTAAGGGTTAATCTTTATATCTAGAGCAAAACCTAGCGGGTAATCATCTCACAGTTCTTCAATTTCCATTTTTGGAAGGGGGGGGGGGAGCATTCTCTGGGCTAAAATTAATCTCTCTGAGGTGGGCATCCATTCTTGCACCGTCTTTTCAACAGTAATGGCTTCTCTTTACGTCTTTGATAACTACTACGTATTGGATTGCATTCGATTCACGATAGAAGTCAAACAGTAGGTGGTTGAGAGGTTGAGGTTGTCTTCTTAGTCGAAATGGTGCTTCACACTTCAGGCAAAAGAAAACCAGGTGTGGCGAGAATTGAGGAAATCGGCTAGAATATCTACAAAGATTAGATCAAGGGCTACAATATGGTTACTGACACGTAACCAAAAAAAACTTTGGTTCTCAGTAAAAAATTAAGGTGAAAAAACCGCACGAGCTTATTGCCCAATCCAATAGTATCACACCCTGATATCTTGGGTTTAAGATTATCTTCTAACTTTGTTTTCATATCGGCCAGTTCGGATCCCCCGATTCTTGGCAGAGCACTCAGCTTTTCTTGCAACGCCACATTTTCCGCATCCTACCTGCAATTGGTGATAGAGCGATCACCTCTGTGTTCCACGTCCAACTGTGGTGTCGCACTAAAGCCCTTTCTTGTCGAGAAATACTACTCCTTCCTTTGGAATTACTTTATAAAAAAAGAAGGGGCTTTTCATTTGACCTGTGTGAAGAAAAGCTTCTTGCTAAATAACGTGCACGTACACAAATCATGCAAAGTTTCATGTATACTTAAAACCGCTTTGCCACTTCATCACTGCCTCTTCAGCCAGAGCTCAGTCCTCAGTTGGAACGCAGATAAAGAAAGGATGCTCGAACTCAAACGAACTGCTTTACCCAGACAATGCGAGCTATGCATCCCTGGGAATTTGCGAGTACAGGTGCGATGTGGGTTGCTCTCTTTAATAAGTATATGCTGATCCTATTAGTCGTTCAGGCAAATCAACTCTATAAACTACGATTATAAACTATGCAACTCGTCTTCGTACTGCAACACAGTATGTCCCTCCGGACCGTTCACATCAACAACCGTGTCACCGCTCCTGCCTAACTTGGCAGACAATTTCCATTTGTTCTCGTTTGCTATGTCTATGTTTCCCCTCGTCTACTTAGCTCGGTAGTTCCTCAAATTTTCTTATGTTGAATTATTAGCTATTCACTGATCTAGCGCAGAACTGTCGTAGAAATGGAAAATCAGTTTCTTGTGGATGTATGCAACAGTAGGTACACATTGATAGAAAACGGTCCTTCAAATTTTGCGGCAATGATGAATATGACATTGGTAATCTCGACAGTAAGTGAATAATATGTTTCGAGTATTACAGTATTCTTCCATCCCTTAAAAGTATGTTTCAAAGTAAGAAATGTCTGATCTTAGGAAGGAAGGATTCGAGTGTCTGTATATATAAAGTAGAATGTGTGTGTGTGTATGTGTATAGGGCATTCAGAAAGGAGTCGGTACTGGTGCATTCACAGACTGAAGGT
This sequence comes from Ancylostoma ceylanicum, assembly GCA_000688135.1. Classification (NCBI taxonomy): domain Eukaryota; kingdom Metazoa; phylum Nematoda; class Chromadorea; order Rhabditida; family Ancylostomatidae; genus Ancylostoma; species Ancylostoma ceylanicum. The sequence goes on along the minus strand of JARK01001443.1, from coordinate 662,595 downwards.
AGGCTGCGCGGTTGTGCACCACTGAGCATGCTTGATATTGATTGAAAATGGCCGCGTATCAGTCCATGATCCCTCCACCGACACCGACTCCCGGTTGAATGGACAATATGTGTATGTGTACAGTGGATGTCGATGGCGGTGACCCGTCTGCGGTCTCGGAAAGCACGCGGCGCGACCGCGCCGCTCACGCTAGAATCCTCGCCGCAATGGCGTATCTGGGTTTTCTTGATAGTTGTTCATCACATTTGATGATAACTAATAAGAAAACCAACTGACTATCAAGGAACCCCCATAATTTGATGTCTCGGAGAGGATTCTTGCTCGAGCGGCGCGGTCGCGCCGCGCTATTTTCGAGGCCGCAGACGGGTCACCGCCATTGACGCCCACTGTATGTATGTTCCTTATAGAAATCGCGGAGACTTAACGGGTCAGGACCAAACTTTGCAGACATATACATCTTGAGCCGGCGAAGGTTTTAGGCTACTTTGGGTTATCGATGCATTTATTGATTTACCAGTCTGTCCGTCCGGCTAACGCCGGACTTCCAGACTTTTGATAGTGCTCGCTTCGCTCGCATACTTTACATTATATGAAAAACCCTGGAGAACCTTTTGGAAGATACGAATCAATATTCACCCGTGTAGAGCCAACGATCTCCTGAAAATTGCACAAATCCGTTGGAGATGGCCTTCTCCCGTCTCCGCAAGGTGATTCTCCTTCGTTGGCCCTGTGGGCTGTCAATGTTTGAATGTAACCGATACAGCGCAAATAATCATTGGAATGGCATATGTTTATCTGGCTGTTGTGGTAACTAAAGTGATAAGGGTCTACTGGTGGATATAAGCAGGAAGGGAGGAGGTGGTTCATTTAGACACGGATGGAAAGGACAGAGAGTGGTGAAAGAAATGATGAGGAAGTAGGTGTAGGGAAGGAAGGGAAGCATGTAGGAGAGAAAGCAGCAATGAATACTGGCGCCCTCCTTGTGTAGGATTAGACCCTGCTCCTGCACTTCTTCATCTTCCAGGCGATTCCACACGTCTGATCGCCACCTGTGGACCCATCTCCACCGAATTGGATGCCGGCGCACTCATATCATATTGCCGGACCCGTCTCCCCCACTTTGGATGCCGGCGCACTCTTATCATATCGCAGGACCCACTTCCCCCCACTTTGGACGCCGGCGCACTCTTATCATATCTCTGGACCCACCTCCCCCCACTTTGGACGCCGGCGCACTCTTATCATATCGCCGGGTCCACCTCCCCCCACTTTGCACGCCGGCGCACTCTTATCATATCGCCGGACCCATTTCCCCCCACTTTGGACGCCGGCGCATTCTTATCATATCTTTGGACCCACCTCCCCCCACTTTGGACGCCGGCGCACTCTTATCATATCGCCGGGTCCACCTCCCCCCACTTTGCACGCCGGCGCACTCTTATCATATCTCTGGACCCATTTCCCCCCACTTTGGACGCCGGCGCATTCTTATCATATCTTTGGACCCACCTCCCCCCACTTTGGACGCCGGCGCACTCTTATCATATCGCCGGGTCCACCTCCCCCCACTTTGCACGCCGGCGCACTCTTATCATATCTCTGGACCCATTTCCCCCCACTTTGGACGCCGGCGCATTCTTATCATATCTTTGGACCCACCTCCCCCCACTTTGGACGCCGGCGCACTCTTATCATATCGCCGGGTCCACCTCCCCCCACTTTGCACGCCGGCGCACTCTTATCATATCTCTGGACCCATTTCCCCCCACTTTGGACGCCGGCGCATTCTTATCATATCTTTGGACCCACCTCCCCCCACTTTGGACGCCGGCGCACTCTTATCATATCGCCGGGTCCACCTCCCCCCACTTTGGACTCCGGCGCACCCTTACCATATCACCGGACCCATCTCCCCCCACTTTGGACGCGGGCGCACTCTTACCATATCACCGGACCCATCTCCCCCCACTTTGGACGCCGGCGCACTCTTATCATAGCTCTGGACCCACTTCCCCCCCACTTTGGACGCCGGCGCACTCTTACCATATCGCCGGGTCCATCTCCCCCCACTTTGGACGCCGGCGCACTCTTACTACACTGTTGGACCCGTCTCCAAGCGTTTCCCCTCTTTCGGACGCCAGCTTATCGCTGTGGAAGCACTGGTCTCAATCGCTACTCGCGCAGTCCCTTTGGTGTGCACACGCACGTACAAAGTCACATAATTTCTGTAATATATATAGAGTATGATCGATTTTATTGATTTTTCGCTATTTTCGCCCAAGGGTCGGTGAGGACATGTCTACTGGGGATATCCAATACGCTGAACACGAATATGACAACCGTTTTGCATGAAGTATTGATTTATCAGTTTTATTGATTTTTCGCTTTTTTGCCCACGGGTCGGCCAGGACATGTCCTTGGGTACTTGGGGTTCTTCACTATGTTGAACACGAATATGGCAAGCACAACAAAACAACTTTTCCTACTTTCTGACAGAGGTGAATGGAAAAGGATTTCTGGGCTATTCAAGAATGGGCTATGGAAGCATCGTTGGGTTCAACAGTTGCGGTCATCAGCGTTAAACAGCCGGGAGAAATGAAACACCCGAGCGAAGCCGGGCATGCCGTCTAGTTCTATCATAAACAACGGAATAAAATTATGGATGGGGAATTCCAAACGGCCAGATGGGCACGGACTAGTGCCGCTGTGCATCAGCACTGGGCAAAAGGTATCAGAGAGCGTCATCAAAGCACTATCGATGAGGAAGTACAGCAGACAGCCAGTATGTTACGCTGCACCGTGGCGCTTGTCCGTATCAAACTTGGAGCCTCGTGTATACTGTTCCCGATACTCAGAATTCCGATGGCCTGAGACATGTTTTAACTCATCACCGCTTTCAATGAGATAGACGAAGGGAAGTAGAAATATGGCTGGCTGATTCCTTGTAAGGAAGTTTTTGCAGAATAGGTGTGAATTTGCTCGAAAAATAGGCCTTATGCAGCAATGTCTTTCTCAGCTTGGAAAAGTTAGTTTTGCACAGTCATAAGAGGATTAGAGTTTTGCACAGTCATAACAGGATTAGCCATTGTCATTTAGGAGTAGGTTAACAACATGGAAGTGTAAGAGTAAACGGCTGAGAATCCGCCAATGCGTGAAAACAAACGTCAACGTTGTCGTTAGGTGAACTCGGAATGAAATTCTCAGCAGAACGAGACAAATATATCGCAGACTAAAATGTGGGACGTGGGACGATAGCCCTTATTTCCTAAGGACGTCTTGTGATCTCGCTTCGGGACATGTTGAAGACGTAGTCAAAATGGCCGGTACTACCGAGAAGTGGAGGACGTAGTCGAAGGGTGTGATGTATCTCCGGACAGACATTGATGAAAATTTTCACGCCCAAAGTCGCCAAAAACAAGAAAGGATAAAGTGTCGGTGTTGATCACACTTACCACTACACTAAAAATCTCCTGGTCTGCGTGATCAGTGGGACCTTTATGAATGGCCCGACTTCGGCACAACGGGTAGATGAACTTATTCTCCCATGAAATTTCGCATTAAGGGTTCTTTGGACTGTTAATAACAAGTTCTGCATCCATTTCGCACGGCAACTTCATTTTCTTACGTTCTCGGTAGATGAAAATAGAAACTGCACGTTTATACTGCACATGTAACGTCGTACTGGACATACAACGTATGGACTGCTCGCGCAAGTCACAATTTTTTTGGAGGGGTAAGGGAGAAGGGGAAGGCTCTCAAAGGATGAATTAGCATCAACTGTGTCGAGAACTCTCCAATATCTTAGAAGAGCGAAATTTGAAAGTCGGAGTAAAAGTGGCTGGAGTTAATGAATCCCGTTTGCAGGACGCGCCATCCTTCAAGCAACTTGGGTCGGGATTCATGAAACTTCAACCGCGCAAACCGCACAATATTTCCGTTGTTGACAGTCTATTGGAAAACCTCACTACAAATTTCCCTACTGACCCATCCGCGAAAGGAAGATGAAAAAAACGATGCATCAAAAAGTCGATAAAAAATCAACGAGGCGGAACTCCAATGTAAATCGGTTGTATGTTCAGAGCTTTAGAAAATCCCATAGGCATGTACTCACTACCTCCTCATCGAAAGCAAACAAAATTCATAAAATCAGTAAATGGATGGATTTATGTCAAGCGGTTCTCATACTGTGTTCAGTATATTGAACAACCCCAAGAAACAAAAAAAGGAAAAATCATTGAGATCGATAGACCAACCGATAATTCTCCGCGAAAAGTGTGCTAGAACCTCCACTGACCTACAATGATTACGTATCCAGCGTTTCGTCCTGATCGGGATAGATCGCAGGCCGAGACACTCCCTCCACTAAGAAATGCACTGCGATAAGAACATCAGTGGATACCCCAACTGAACCAGTCTCTCGGTTGTGGGCACGGATGGAGCAGAGGCAAAGGAGCGGACTGCTAAGCCATCGAGATGCTATGGCGAAAGAGTTCGAAATCTTCAAGCGATGGAGTGATGAGTTTTGCTCGAAAACTCCCTGTTCGGGACATGCAGGGGAGAGAACCGGGATTTGCGAAGACTGAATCGGGACCAGCGGTCTGTAACAGAGCGGTTCCCCTGACCAAGCCCGCCGGATGTCCTGCAGTAGTCCTACGCATGTGTACGATACTTTGTCTGAGTCGTTGACGGAGAGAGGTTTCCACGCCAATGGCCGGGTAAACGGGAACCTCCCCATTCACCCGCCGGGTGGGCCGAAAAGGTTTCCGCTGGTTTCATGAATACGAACTTCTTACCCGCGAATTTCGTCCACCCGCCGGGAAGGCTGAAACCTTTCCGGCACCGTTCATGAGTACCGCTACAGTACGTGGAAGGGAATAGACACAGTAAGGTGACGTATGTCGGGCGAATGGTGGCTCATCCAGAAATCCAGAAATGTGCACGGCTGGGCACTTCCCCCCATTTTGGGCACCTGCGCATTCTTTCCACAACGTAGGCCCTTCCCCCACCTATCTAATGCCAGTCCAACCCTTCTCCAGCGGTGGACTCGTTGCACTCACCCACCTTCTTGTTGACCTCCATTCTATCCCACTCCATCCACCCACACCCGTTTCTAGCCTTTTATATGATCTCTAAATCACCACCGCTGACCAATCGTGGAATTCCGTAACTGTCTGACACACATACTCAGACAAAAATGTCAGGACATGCGGAGGACGATAGACCTCATTACTTAAGGATGTTACTGGTCATGCAGTGATAATATTCTTCGGGACATGCGGAGGAAGTAGTCGAGGGGTGCGATCTAGGCCCGAAAAATCATCGGAACTAGCGGAGGATGTGGTCGGGGGTGCGATATTCCCCCGAACACTGATAAAAACCTCGGATGGGTGCGGAGGAACATGGCAGGTAATCCGAGAACCCCCCGATGCCTGACATCACAGAGCAGTGAGTTCTGGCAATTTTTTTCATTGTTTGTAACCCTGCGTGTGGCGCAGTGGTAAGAGGCTCACTGCGCACGCACGATGGTTCTGTCCCGCCCGTGCCCAACCAAGCCATTCTTACCTCCAGGGTCGGTATATTGGTACCAGAGGAGTCTGGGAGGGTGGAGCACTGACTTGATTCATCGGATACCCCCCGCAAGTCACTGTACAGGACACATACCTCAGATGAAGTTGAATGCGTGGCTCATCCCTCGTGATGGGATTGATCAACGCCGACCCCTTCACCTTGTAGCCCTGCACTACATTCTTCTGCTAGATCGGGACCTATCTGGGTTTTTATTGTCACTTTCGCTATAACTTATCATTTACCTGAGGTATCTCTGAATTGCGTCTCTTTCACAGTGTACCTGATACAAAATATAGCGCCAACAGCACTCTGCATGCCTAACAGAGAAACAGTCTTAATCAGAGTTCTTACCCGATATTTTTATTTAGATTTCATTTATAGATTTGTTCTTTTCAGTGTAGCAGTTTCAGAGTTGACGTAATTCTGAGGCATTTTCTACGTGTCTGATACAATCGTTTTGTTTTGTTAAACATGACAGTGTCATACGATAAATAAAATAAATATATTTACAGTGAACCCCAAAATGCTGTAGACAAGGGTCGGGACAGCTGCGCGGGCACTCTGGTTGTCTGCTACACCGAGGCAGCGGGCTTGCTAGGCAGACCCAAGGAGGAAAACCGCGCCGTGGTGCCGGTACTTGCCTACGACCTTTTGGAGTCCACTGTATGTTCAGCGCATTAGAAAACACCAATGGGCATGTATTCACTATCTCTATGTCAGAAGCGAGAAAATGATAAAATAGATGGATAAATTTACGCCAAACTGTTGTCATATTGTGTTCAGTATATTGAGCAACCCCAAGAAACATGTCTTCAGCGCCTATCCGGGTTTTTATTGTCATTTTTGCTATAGCTCATGATCTACCTGAGGTATCTCTGGTTTGTGTCTCTTTTACAGTGTACCTGATACAAAATATAGCGCCAATAGCACTATGCATGCCTAACAGAGGAACAGTCTTGATCAGAGTTCTTTTCCGATATTATTATATGTAGTAACAGAAATTGCGTAAGCTACCGAAAACGACAGCGTACATGAAAGACCTCAGGGTAAGGGATGAAGTGGTCGGTGTTGATCAGTCCCGTCATGTGAGATGAGGCACGCATTCGAGTTCATCCGAGCATCGTAGAGGCATTGGATACGTATGTGCCCCATACAGTGCTTGAGCGAGGCGTCCGATGTACCTAGTCAATACTTCATCCTCCCGGACTTCTCTTTAACCAATTTACCGACCCTGGAGGGATGGATGGCTTGGCTGGCCGCGGGCGTGATCGAACCATCGACCGTGTGCGTGGGCAGCGAGCCTCTTACCACTGCGCCACAGGCGTCCCACGAGAGATCTCAGTCATTGATGGTTCCGTTTCATAGGAAAATAAAAGTTGAAAGTCCGCGTAAAAAGTGGCCCGCGCCAATCAATCCCGTTTGCAGAATGCGCCATCCTTCAAGCATCCTGGGTTGAGATTCATGAAATTTCAACCGCGCCATCCGCACAATATTTTCCTTGTTGACATACTTCTGTTCAGCCTATTGGAAAACCTCCCTGCCCATTTCCTCACTGACCCACCCACGAATGGAAGTTGAAAAACGACAAGCTAGAAAGTTGATTGAGAGAAACTCTATGAGCCGGGGCTTCAGTGTAAAATGCTTGTCATATTTATGTCAAGAGCTTTAGAAAACCCCAGCGGGGATGTATCCACACTCTCCTCATCAAATGCAAAAAAAAATTATAAAATCTATAAATGGATAAATTTACGTCAAACAGTTGCCAAACTGTGTTCAGTATATTAGACAACCCCAAGAAGTATGTCTTCAGCGCTCCCCGGGCGGAATATTGTGAAATCATTGAGATAGATAAACTTAGCGATAGTTTCTTAGCGAAAAGCGTGCTAGAACCTCTATGCCTAATACCGATCAGGGTAAATCGCAGTCTAAAACACTCTCTCCACTAGCGAATACACTGCGATAAGAACATTAGTCGATGCCTCAATCGGTCCATCGGTTGTGGGCACGGATGGAGCAGAGGCAAAGCAGCGTACTGGAAAGCAATTGAGGAGACATTATACATGAGAGTAATGAGTTCAAAATCTCCAAGCGATGGTGGGAGTGGTAAGTTTTGCTTAAAAACTCCCATTTCGGGACATGCGGAAGAGGAAACCGAGATTTGCGGAGGACTAAATCAGGAATTGCGGTTTGTAACAGACCGGGTCTTCTGACCAACTCCTCTGGGTACCCTGGGGTAGCCCTACGCATGGGTGCGATATTTTGTCTGAGTACTCACAGACATACATATGAACAGGTTTAGCCCAATATTAATCAGAATGATGGGTCATCGGCGACAATAAGAGAAGAAAGGTGGTATTGGAAGGCGTGGGCCCAGCGGCCTGCCCAAAAACTGGGCAAACCATCGCTCCATCCTTGAAAAATTCTTTGACCTTTTTTGGTCGGCAAATTGAGTAATCCACAACCAACGGATTTTTCTGAACGGTTGCACAATAACAGTCGTGTGCAACATTTCCTTGCACAAAGTATTGGAGAGGAAGCTCTCAAACGTGAGCTCAGCACAGGCGAACTTAGGTGTTCAAGTGATTCTTTGGGACAACCCATAAGAGCGTGTCATTTAGGTTTCTCGCTTCCGTCCAGAGACCTCGTAGTTTCTTTGTCTTTAATTAATGTTCATGCTGAGCTCTGCTCGAGATGTAATGACTGACGTATATCACGTATCGTGGAAGCCCTATTTTGGATCTTTGGCTAACGGAATTTGACCTACGGGGTCACATCAATGCGAGCGGATCACATGCGTGAACGCCCTGGGTGGGCGCCTCACTGAAATTGAATTGAGCGTTCTTTGGCCGATCGCCGTTCCCAGATCGTGAATCTGGAAGCTTGGACGTTGGCCAAGGTTCCAAAAGGACCGGAGACAGCTTTATAACGCGCCCACCCTGCATTGTACATTGTCAGTTATTTCTGTGATTGTCTGTTCATGCGTCTCTTCAATTCTAATTAATCTACTCTGTTGCTCTGTTCAACAAACCGAGAAAGGCTCGCGTGACATCGAGAGGAGAGTCCTACCACAGCCGAGCGATTTTATCACATCTAAGTACCAGCATCCCATTCCTTCTTACACATGCTAGCATGTACTTTGTAGGAGTGATTCAGTATTTTTTTATGGAAAATAATGGCAGTTCACACCATCTTGTACACCGTTTTATTCATATTCTATCACCGACGCAATATTCTTCGATTAAACTCCTGAAACTTCTATTTTTTTTGGAACCCCTAAGGTGAGTAGGAACATAGGAAACAAGCACATACCTTTGCGCATCAAATATACACTAGTTACGTCCGACCAAACGGGTGGCTTCTGTGTGACGTACTGAAACAGAAGTGCATACACAGAAGGTGAACTCGATCGATATGAATAGTCATTTTCAGAATTAAACAAGTCTCGTAAAGGATTTGTGGTCTTACTCACCTTGGGACCATGGAGACTGCATCCAGCTGTTCCACTAGGACCGCATTTGCATACTGCTGCTCCTCCACCATGGACACTACATCCTGCTGTTCCACTGGTACTGCATCTGCATACTGCTGCTCCACCACCGTGAACACTGCATCCTGCTTTTCCACTGGTACTGCATCTGCATACTGCAGCTCCACCACCGTGAACACTGCATCCTGCTTTTCCACTGGCACTGCATCTGCATACTGCTGCTCCACCACCATGGACACTGCATCCTGCTATTCCACTAGTACCGCATTTGCATACTGCTGCACCACCACCATGGACACTACATCCTGCTGTTCCACTGGTACCGCATCTACATACAGCTGCTCCACTGGCTTGGGCACCGCATTTGCACACTGTTACTCCACCAGCTTGGGAACTGCATTTGCAGACTACTGCTCCACTACCATGGACACTGCATCCTGCTGTGCCACTTGTACCGCATTTGCATACAGCTGCTCCACTGGCTTGGGCACCGCATTTGCACACTGTCACTCCACCAGCTTGGGAACTGCATTTGCAGACTGCTGCTCCACCATCTTTGACAATGACTACTGATGTTCCACCAGCTTGGGTACTGCTTCCTGCTGCTCCACCAGCTCGTGCGCCGCATTTACACACTGTTACTCCACCAGCTTGGGAACTGCATTTGCAGACTGCTGCTCCACCATCTTTGACAATTACTACTGCTGCTCCACCAGTTTGGGTGCTGCTTCCTGCCGCTCCACCAGCTCGAGCACCGCATTTACACACTCCACCAGGTTGAGAACTGCATTTACATACTGTTGCTCCACTCTCTTTGACAATGACTACTGATGCTCCGCCAGCTTGAGTGCTGCTTCCTGCCGCACCACCAGCTCGAGCACCGCATTTGCACACTCCACCAGGTTGAGAACTGCATTTGCATGCTGTTGCTCCACTCTCTTTGACAATAACTACTGATGTTCCTCCAGCTTGTGTGCTGCTTACTGTTGCTCCACTAGATTGAGTGCTGCTTCCTGTCGTTCCACCAGCTCGAGCACCGCATTTGCACACTCCACCTGGTTGGGAACTGCATTTACATGCTGTTGCTCCACTCTCTTTGACAATGACTACTGATGTTCCTCCAGCTTGTGTGCTGCTTCCTGCCGCTCCACCAGCTCGAGCACCGCATTTGCACACTCCACCAGGTTGAGAACTGCATTTGCATGCTGTTGCTCCACTCTCTTTGACAATGACTACTGATGTTCCTCCAGCTTGTGTGCTGCTTACTGTTGCTCCACTAGATTGGGTGCTGCTTCCTGCCGCTCCACCAGCTCGAGCACCGCATTTGCACACTCCACCAGGTTGAGAACTGCATTTGCATGCTGTTGCTCCACTCTCTTTGACAATGACTACTGATGCTCCTCCAGCTTGTGTGCTGCTTACTGTTGCTCCACTAGATTGGGTGCTGCTTCCTGCCGCTCCAGCAGCTCGAGCACCGCATTTGCACACTCCACCAGGTTGAGAACTGCATTTGCATGCTGTTGCTCCACTTTCTTTGACAATGACTACTGATGCTCCTCCAGCTTTTGTGCTGCTTACTGTTGCTCCACTAGATTGGGTGCTGCTTCCTGCCGCTCCACCAGCTTGGGCACCGCATTTGCACACTCCGCCAGGTTGAGAACTGCACTTGCATACTGTTGATCCATCTTTGACAACGACTACTGCTGTTCGGGTGCTGCTTCCCGCTGCTCCACCAGCTTGGGTGCTGCTTCCTGCTGCTCCACCAGCTTGGGCACCGCATTTGCACACTCCGCCAGGTTGAGAACTGCACTTGCATACTGTTGATCCATCTTTGACAACGACTACTGCTGTTCGCGTGCTGCTTCCTGATGCTCCACCAGTTTGGGTGCTGCTTCCTCCTGCCTCACCAGCGTGGGCGCCGCATTTGCATTCTGCCCCACCAGCTTGACCTCCACATTTGCATTCTGTTGCTCCACCAGCAGCTGCACCGCCTGTCTTCTGAAAAGTTACCGATTTAAAAACTAGATGAGAAACGCTGTTTTATATTAATTGTCATTCTTACCAGGTGACCCTGGACTCGTATGGAAAAATTAGAGATTGGCTTTTAGAAGTTAAAAAAATTGGCTGACACCGATTTCAATGTAGCGCTATGGTTGAGATCACGAGACATTTACAAGTTGTTTTTTTTTTGAATACTGTGCCACACAAGTTGTTGATGGAGCACTTCATTTGGTCGTTTCCAGAGGCCTGGAATTGGTTTTCTTTGTTTCTTTCCACACACTTGCAGGCCTCTGAAAACGAGTTGAAGCCGAAACCTTGACCGAATAGAGTGCGCCACTCACAACATGTGAGAATCTCACAGAAGCTACAAATACCCAGGTTCCGTAAAGAGAGAACGTGAAATTTACGAGCAAACTGAGCGAATAGAAATAAATAAACAATATTAATACTAATAAATGGGGGGGGGGTGCATTACTGGCCTGTCACCGCTTATTCTTTGTTGAAGTAGAGAACAACCGAGAAAACAGGTGGCACCTCGTTGGCTCTATCCGTAAAAGACCTAAGATTGTCTATGACACTCAGCTGAAGCAAAACAAACAAGAAGCATTCCTTTGAAGATGTCTTCTATTTTTGAACAAACCAAGTTTTTAGATGGAATACTTTATTTCTGGCCTGACTTTTCCACAGACTCGCCGTCAGAGGACTAGAAGTGGCTCGCCGCTGTTATTTCTGGTCGAAACCGCCAATCGTCTCTACAGACCCTGACAGTTTTCAAAATTACTCAGAGTTTGTTACTTCAAAAGATCCCAGGACGAAAGATAACCCAACCCTTCATCCACTGTTATTCCGCATCCGTTGGAACATCCGCAGTTTAGTGTTGTCGCGGACAGGTGAACATCACCAGACTGTGCGCGACTTATTATATTATATTTACAGTCTACAGTTCGCATAACGATATGTTGGGCAAGCAGTCACTTATTATAGAGAACCACTCATTCCTATTGTTCATTCTTGGGCACCTCCTCGGGATATACAAGGCTTCCAGGTTTTTTTTATTTTGGCAGAAACCTCAGCTTCGAAATGTTACATATAACACTGAAGTGATTTCCATGCGCTTCAATTTTATGCTCGCCAAGCGGCGAAGTTAACCTCATACCAAACGCTCCTTTAAACGTATAATGAGCGCTATGCCAATCTCGCCAATGTACATATAGCGCGTTGTATTCTAAGCAATGGATTTGATACACTACTTCCACCTTTGTATTAGGTTGGTAAGGAATCTGGAGCCGAATTTTTTTTTTGCAAGTTCCAGAACTTTCAATGATCGGTACTCTTCGTCTACCATGTGGTAGTTGTAGATTACTCTCGAAATATTTCCGTAATCCTCCTAAAATAAAGCGCACAACCCCCACCATGTCACGTGAGTGGGCGGGGCGCGGTAAATGTACAGCGGGCGTCTATAGCGGTGACCCATCCGCGGCCTCGAAAAGCACGCGACCGCGCCGCCCACGATGGAATTGTCGCTACAGTGGCGAATCTGGGTTTTCTCCGTATTTGTTCATTACATTTGATTCTAGCTAATAAGAAAAAAAACACTAACTGTCAAGAAAAGTCCATAATTCGTGATCCTAGAGGCGATTCCTGTTCAAGCGGCGCGGTGGCGCCGCGCGCTTTTGGAGTCCGTAAATGGGTCACCGCCATCGACGTCCACTGTATGGGTGTTGCACTAACTGTGCCGCAGTGCAGCATTATCGCCAAGATTAATGAGGAATCTCAGGTAACTGATAGCAGCGATGAACAAGAAAGCCGGAGGACGGTGTGATTTCGCAGTACAGCACACGACACCCCACACGCCTCCAAAACAGCATTGTTAAAACCGCGCCGCACTGCGGCATTCACGCCAAGATCAGCGGATTGCTCAGGTTCTTGAAGGCAGCGAAGTGGAAGAAGGTGTGATATTATAGTCTGTTTCAGGCGCGACGATAGCTGAGTATCCGTGCAGATAATGTGCTTTTCTCCGATTCCTCTCCAACGGCTGTACACTTTCTCGCGTTCTTTTCCTCTCTGCTGTCTTTCCAGCGATCGCCCCTGGTGGAACCCACTATACAATACAACGCGTGGCTCATCCAACGGGTAAGGTATTGAACAGGAAATTCCTTTTTTATGCACCCAAAGTCCAAAACAGCGACTTATTCCGTAGCGGCATGGAGAATTTCGGGTTAAATGCGGCAGTTTTCATTTAAGAGAAAAGAGACAGGACTCATGAAGGTTCCTCTCAACTACTCATAATAGTTCTTCAAAAGTCACCCAAATAAGAACTCATGATAAATAGGAAACATATTCGTGATTCGGCGGTTACAATGCATGGCAGGAGAGTGAGTTTGAAGTGATACAGTTCTGAAGCAAACTCGCAGAAAATCATTTTCATCCGCGAAGCTCTGCAAAGCTGTGCTTCGGGGGAAGACAGTGATTTTCTGGATTCGAGATGCACCAAAAGCAACGTGGCTAACGGGTATACGCGGAGCGAAGCGAAGCTGGACTTCGACTCGAGGTTCACACTTTTTTTGGATTTCACACACCAAACGTGACGTGGTTCGTGAGCGGAGTTCATACTTTTCTGAATTTAAAACGCACCAAAAGTATCGTGGATCACGGATTGGAGTCGAAGCGCTGCACCGAGTCGAAGTGCATAATCTTCCATGAATGGCGTCGTGGCACTGGAGCGATGGAAGCATCAACAGCGCATTGGAATAGGACACCACTTTTACCGGCACTGTCAAACGCTGGTTAGCACGCTTCATAGGACGAAACACAGACTTTGAAAACAAGCCTCGGTCGGGACGCCCCCACATTAGGGGGGGGGGGGCGTACCGACCGAGGTTCGCCCTCAAAAGGCTCCGCCATTATCTAAGCTGTCAAAGAGTATTCGGAAGTTAGCATCTGCAGTCTTGCGACGAGACTCAGGCATACCCATCCCTTAATCGTCAGTCGCCTTTATGCACTCGGCTACAGAAGAGTATTGATTCGATGAATTTGGTTCATCCGAATATCCAGAAAAATCCGAATTTGACAGTTTCTCTCATCGAAAGGAGTTTCTGGACGATCTGATTACGAGAACTAAGAGTTGGATCATCTAAACCTTGCGGCGTGACTCCGTCAGAAAGAAGACCTGCTGACGCAAGCAAAATCGGACGTCCACTCCAAGCTGTGACTCTCTTGTTGCTCCTGGGATTCGAAAAAACTCGTCTCATGGGCCGCTCTCGCGAGGTCACACCGTCATCGGTAACATTTACGCCACACAGTTCTAGAAACTCGCGAAAGCTGTTCAAGTAAAACGGCCGAAGCGAGCTTTTTCTCACCAACTCCACGATAACGCTAGGTCACACATAGCTAGAGAGGCTCGTGAAAAATTGGAAGAGCTGGGCTGAGACACAGTTTCCCACCCATCCTCTTCCCTGATATTGCCCCCCCCCCCTTATGAATTTCAGTCAGTTCGCCCTCCAAAAGCATTCCTTACTAAGAAAAATCCACCAAAGTTAGAGCATTCCCAGACTTCGCCAGTTCAAAATGAATCAAAATGAACCGACGATATAAGAGATAAGGAAATGATACGTGATAAGGAAGTGATCGTGGAAAAGATACGTTACATCGCCATGGATCACTGCCAAACGGAGCTCATCGCCTCTTTCGTCTGGAGTCTCATTCTTCACTTTATCCAAGTGGCGATCACCGCACAGTGCAATTTCGCAAATCTAGCCGCTCAAAATTTATTTTTCGACCTTCCTTGGGAAGTCGAAAAATAAATTTTGAGCGGCTAGATTTGCGTGTACTACACCAAAGTACTCTCTCCGCGCACATGAAACAAGTGGTTTTTTGGCAACCGATCACCTGGCGGGGTATGATTAGATATCGGAAAGGTACTGTTTCAGTTGCGTTTAAGTAGCTTGAGCGAATAACCAAGACTTTCACAGTTCTTTATTCCGGCTAACGTTTCGGCGTCGTCGCCTTCGTCAGAGCCTGGAAAAGTCAAAACCAAATGCAATTATGTCCTCCCAAACGCCCAATCATCCACAAGTTCTAATTCAACAGGAGAATAAATCCAAAACGAGATCAGAAAGAAGCAAAAACCCGTTAACGCTCACCTAGATAGCCGTTTAGCCGCGATGTAAGTGGGCCGCCGCGTAGAATAGGTGTGCCACTACTAGTAAGTAGGGTGCCCCCGCATCTGACCCCGTAGATCAAAACCCGCAAAGGTCTTGGTACAGCGCCAGCTCGTTGGTCACTGCGATGCACTCTTCCTTCCTATTCATTTTTGGATTTCTGGCGGTAATCCAAAACGCCTCCAATGTTCTGCGGGCTATAATTTCGGGTTCCCACGACAAGATCGTGACGGCTACCGCAAATGAACAGTTTCCATGACTATGTCTGCGATGAACACCAAGAGGTGTAGATATTCTGGATCTGGTCATGCCATCCAGATGTTCCTTGACCCGAATACAGAGTGGACGCCCGGTTTCCCCTATGTACTGATCTCCACATGCCTGGCAGGTGATAAGATACACAACACCAGAGACCATACAATCCCCCTCTTTGCCGAATGGGCATATTACGCAGTTGGGTGTTATACACAGCCGATCATAAAGGCGATTTCGAACAAGTTGAGTCTTTAGATTAGCTGGTGGTATTTCAACAACCCTTACATGATCTTCAAGATCGGCCTTACGCAAACTGGCCCTAACCGCCTTGCTCATTTCATCCGAGATGAACGGCAAGCAAAAAGCGATTTTAGAGTTATCCTCTGCCATACGATTTGTACGCTGAGCCAAGGCGACCTGATCTTCTAGGCCACGCATTCTCAGGGTAACCATTAGTGCGTGCGATATGTTGGGCCAGTTTTATCGATCCTGTTCGCTCCAGGGCTTCCGATGAGACCTTCATGGCTGTAGTAAACATATTTCCCAGTATGCTTCTTTTAGTTTTCCTAGGATGCGCGGAAAGGGCATGAATTATGATGTTTTTACTGCTAGGTTTTCGGTACCACTTTGTTTTCCACTCCCCACTGGACACACAAACCTGGACATTAAGAAAAGGTAACCATTCCTTATCAGGCTTTTCCCTGGTGAATTTTATGTTAGGGGACTGCTGATTTAGAAGATTGAAGCAAGTGTCTAACTCGCACTGAGTGGGACATACAATGCAGCAATCATCGATGTAACGGCAGTATAGGAGCGGTTTGCGTTCCAGTATAGGCTGTTCGACTTTAGACATGAATGCAATGGCTAACGTACAATGGCTAGGTACTGTTTCATTCAAACACCGCTAAAGAAAAAACAGATGAGTACTTCATGAGTTGTCTCTGTCGTCTATTTTGACTTCTGAATTTCGCACTTGGAATCCTTTTGATAGGACGAGAAACGGGCTTTCATGTTTCCTAGCAACCACATTCCTCAGGCATAGAGAGAGGAGCCAAATTTGCTTGAGAAATGGACGATTTATTATATAACTTTTTTGCCTTTTCCGTTAGATCAGAAAAAAGTTCCACGTGTCTCCACCAAAAAAGAATATGGAATGGCTAGCAGTAATCCTCCTGCATAAGACCATGCGTGTTATTTTTGCGACCATTTGCGAATCTTAACAGAGAACACTTTTATATATAGCAAAACTGCTGCTCTCCAGGAAAGGCCTCTCCGATATGTTTCAAGGACATGAACATACAATATCACAGAGACCTCTATTTCAGAACACCATTGTAGGTCATGGTGCCCAAGACTGTTCTGGCCTACGAGGTTTTCTTGATAAGCGTTTCAGAAGTGTGAAACTTCCAGCAACAGCGCGTATTGCGGAAGCGACTGAGGAAAATCAAAACACCACTTTTTAAGCCACTATTCGCACCCAAGAATATGGAAATCAGGAACATAGAGATTCCTCGGAGAAGAAAATTGAGGGAATGCAAGATTTGGTGCAGGAAGTCCTGCTCAAAAAAACGGAAATCATCGCCGTCAAGAATTTCTTATGTTAATCTCCCTCCCAGGCGACCACGTTCAACAAGTCCATGCCTGCTAAACTCTACCGCATTTCTACGGATTTATTAAATTTCTGTGTAAACTATTATTATCAGACTGATTAAGGTATATATGTGAGCAAAAGTTATAGAATTATGGTATGTGAAATCACGGAACCTCACAAATATTTGATATTGAGTACGTGGGCTAACGTCAAACTGTTTCTGTGCAAATGTATGAAAGTTTGCAACCAAAACCCATATGCATGTTATGCACGCGTATTAGTTTGTAAATACACATATGGACTCGTTTTTCTGTGCCGTGGCTATTGCGAAAAAATTGTTCCTTAGTGTATGAGTCTTGTACTCTCAAACTCTACCCCAAAGTAATGAGAATTGCACTAAAACCTTGGCATCCGCTGGTCATGTGCAGTGCGCAGGAGCAGCATAGCAGGTAGAGCATAGTTACCAAAAAGTGAGAGAAATCGTCCACCGGTTCTCCAGAAAATAATTTTGACCGGCTAGATGTTCGAAATATCACACTGCGCATCGGCGGGCGTGGCGAAATCTGGAGATACTCTTGAGGATGTTAGAAGAGCGATTAGTGATACAGCAATCCTGAGGTTAAAGAAAGAAACCAAGTTTCGAAAAAGATGACTTGAGCATTTGAGGTTTCGCAAAAACACCAGTGAATTCTGAAACGATCCCAAAACCATGAAAAAAATCGAAAATATGACACTAGCGGAAAGCAGCCACACAACAAACAGATTTCTTGCGGAATAACAAGTAGGGAGATTCGTTGTGCTAACCAGGGAAGGATACTAGGGGGCCCAGCAATTCGTAAATTCGTAACGAGATGTACGTCCTCAGATGCAGTTTTTGATGCTGATTACGAATCCTTTGTCCTTATCTGCTGCGGTGCCCTGTATGAAGAGTTACAGCGGTTTTCCTGCACAGATCTACAGCGCGACACTTTTCAAGGATGTCTAAAGCGTCTGGTTCAGGTGAGTTGTGGTGCAGTGGTAAGCGTGTCGTTCCATATCTAAATGTCCCCTGGTTCGATTCTGGGTGCACAAGGCATTTTTGTATTTTCTCATTCAATGCAAAATTTCATTGAAACAAACTTCCAGTACTGCCACATCAGCTTCCCTTTTATGATTTGGAATTTTTAAGTGTTAGGAAACATTTGCGGAAATTTTTCAAAACGAAATTTTTATAGAGGTTGTTGGAAACCGTAAAGGGTGTTTTTGGGGTAAAAAAACGAATTCTAATGTTTGGCGTGTTTATGTGGTAAGATTATACGGAGTGATTGGAAGAAAGCAGTTTCTCGCAAAGTGGTCGGCGAATGAAGAGAAACTTGGTTTCTGCAAGGGCAATGTTCAAAAAGCTTGGCATTTTGCACATTATGCACCATCCTACCAAATGTGTCCATGTGATTCTACGTTTCCTTTTTCTAGCAGAAGAATCCATAAGCAGGTACCTCTCGGAGTGCTGTGAAAACTAAGGGATAAAAATATCACACGAATTGCGCTCAAAATTCCGTAATACCTGATTGTAAGTGAAGAAGATGACGTGGCAGTATTCAAAATCATTTTTCGACAAAGTATAAAAGTGAATGAAAAAGTGCAAAAGCACTACTCCTAAAAGGAGTCGAACCCTTCACCTTCTTCCCAATGAACGACACACGTGCCACTGCACCACAGTCGATGTGGTTGATGCTGTTTTATCATCCTCTACAAAGCCTCTTCCCATACGATATTTGAGAATTTTTCCATACTGTCTACCTTTTTCACCGCCATTTCCACCCAGTCTGCTCCCCCTTTCCCTGTGGAATCTCTCCAGCTTATCTTTCTCAAACAGGCGTACCATAGCCTCGTTTTTCACAGCAAAAATGGAGAAAAATCGCTGTAACTCAAAACGGGGAACACCGCAGCAGGTAGTGGGTACAGATTTGGAATCAGCATCGGAAACTGCGTATAATAGTGGACATACTATAAGGGTTGGCTGGGCCCCCCTAGTATCCTTCCCTCGTAAGAAATACAAAAAGGATAGCTAAGGACTAGAAAACAACTTTATGGTGGTTTGGGTGCGTACAAAAGTTCCGGGGTAGTTGCACTTAATTTTTACAACTGCATAACTCCGCTCAAAGTCACCTATTTCAGTCAAATCGAAAAGCATTGGCGCGGGTGCTGGCTGATTTTAACTGTGCACATCGAAGGTTAGAAAGGTGAGGGAAATCTCTTCTCAGAAAAAGTGCAATATGCAGATTTGAGCGAACTGAGCGATCGCTTTGGTTATGGCCATAGGATTTTCCAGTGAATACAGCTGTCAAAATTGTTTTTCAAAGTGAGAAATGCCAGGGGAAACTACCAAAGCAGCATGGAGAGGGACTTGGTGTTTTACGAGTGCCTATCGGAAAATGTGTCCGGAACAAAATTCCAGCCTCTCATTTTTGAAGTACTTCGTAAATAGGAGCTGGTGGTGACATTCCAGTTCACACTGTTTGACAAAAAAGGCCAATTATTAGTTTAAGACACACTCGTTTTTTTTTTTGGAGAAAAGTTCGTTATTTGGGTACCTTTTTGGGGAGTACTCATTGTTGAAGTTCCCCTCGATACATCTCGATATGGTGGAAATCGTTAAGTGTCGAAACCGAGACGGATTCCTTCTAACAGAATTCCTGTTTCTTTTTCCCCCTCTCTCTCTCCTTGTTTCCTTACGCAGACAATGGTCCCTTCCAAGATGCTTCGAAGGTCGAATCAGTAATTCTTAGGACGTCTGGGGATAATAATTTTTTTTCAAGATTTTTTTACCCACAGTCGGCCTACTTTTAAATTGAACCCATTTTCAAGGAGGCTCTCTAAAGGGTCTGTAACATTTTGGCGCATCCACTCGACATCTTATCGAACGGCCAAGCCTAGATAGCGAAAAGTGGAACCATGCTTGAAGGCCAACACAGCTACAAGCGATCCACCTCTCGGCTCCAAAACCTAACTAATTCAACCCTTCCAAAGGGGTTCGTCATTTTTGTGCCTGTTGATGTACGTTACTGGGATCAACATGGCGGGAAGCTCTAGGCCTTTTTAGCGCAAGAGTGGTCAACTGCTCCCATGTCCACCGAGATAAGCCGTTTGGACTATGTTGCCTTGCTGCCCAGCCGTCAAATTGGCTGCGTGGTCTGAGTGGTCTGAGCTTGCACACAATGAAGCGCGTTCACGCGCAAAATCTTTAAAACGCATGGAACTCAAAGGAAATTAATTCCTATGCTGAAAACGGATATGTCTTAGTATCATCACAACATACATTAGATTTTTGGACAACTTTACGTTGCTGTCCTCTTATGATTCACATTTGCTATGTTGGATCCATATCACTCCTTAATCCAAACACTGATTACTAACGTTTAATGAGTTCTATAGAATGGAACCACTTCGAATCATAATTTTCCGTGGACATTGTCGCTTTCCAAAATTCAATATTTTTCTTTTCCCAGTATTTGAAGCCGCCGCAGGAAGAGTGCGGCGGCGCCCCAGGCTGGGTTCCATGAGGCCAACGTAACCAAAGAAGGTTAGAGTAATTGCTCAAAGGCAGCACCCACGGAAAATTTCGTCTCGAACATTTTGGCAGTTTTGAAAAACCCTGGACTTCGTGAATACTTTCGTCGAACAAGCTGCACTGGAAGCGTCCTTTTCCCTACTTACAAGATGATTACCTAGGTTCAGGCGGACTCGATTCTCAGCTGATTGGACGCGTTTTCGTGGTTGCCTTCGGTTGCAGTAGAGCACCGAAATCTTTTTGGAGGGCGGGAAAGATCGATTGCCAGCTGATCTAATTGTCAAACCATCGTTCTTCTCAAGTAAATTCCTCATTAGTCTTTGAAAATTCGGTCTTTTGCCCCCATCTTCTCTCTTTTGCTTGTTTTTATTAACTGTGATCCTATTCTATTATCATTATGCGGTAAATCTAGCTATTTGACCACAGTAAAAACCACTTTCTGGCAAAATTTCAATTTTCTCTCATTTCTCCCTTGTCAGGAATCTCCATGATGTTTTGGTTTTTAGATGACCTCTTTGTTAATCAGTGTTAGTTCACCAATAGTTAATTCTTTTGTAACGGTGCGGATAGACCGCAATTCATAAGAAAATAACTGATTTCCGCAAAATCCGCCTGGTGAAAAATCGGCCTTATCGATCTTTTGCCATCGCTCGTTATCCCATGGCCTCCTCAACTCGTTCACTTCTGTTGAACGTAACTGGATTATGAACTACAAAAAGCGGTACTTTCAAGACTAAAGGAGTGTTTTTCCTCTGAGAAGGTGTTGAGTTCTCCCAATACTTCCCAAATATGCTAAGATCCTGATGTCAAAAACTTTCGTAGGTGCTGCCTTTAACCTATGGGCTAGGTAGGGGAAGTACGACGCGGAAGTAGGTTTGCTGACCTGGTATCGCAAGTCCATGCGTTTACAAATCCTAATCCTGAAAATTCATTCTCCAAGCGCCAGATTCCTTCTTCTGTGCTGTGTGGGTTTGTTTGCGATCACTACATCAACGCCGTGTTCGGCTCCCTTTCTTTGCATCTGAACGATGCCCACCCTCCTCGTTCGTTTATATACCCATGCTAGTCGTTATCATGTGCTCGTAAGTCACGTCAAAACATGTGAAGGGCAGCCAGGCGAAGTTGTCCAAACGGCATCTGTCCATGTCTATCTCTTTCGTCCAGAACCTAACCGTTACGCTTTCTTGCTTTTGCCTTTGTTCCTACTGCTCATAAGACTACTCTATGTTTGTATTTTTTTCAGACACGTTTTACGTTGTGAGTCTGCACATCATGAATATATCAGTAAATAAATGCACTGTTGCAGAGCGATTGAGAATAATACCTCACGCGGCGTGCATCGCGAGCAGGAACAGTAAAAAGGAGAACTAAAGCAAGCTAAAACTAAATCAGTAGGTTGAGGAACAGATTCATACAAGGGAACTGTGAATCAGAAAAAGCCCAGCTTGGCTATCAGCAGGAAGTAGGCTGGTCCTCATGGAACGCGGATGAGCTCTTCTCAATTTTTATAAGAGCTTGACCAATATGACTTCATGTTGATAAGTAGCAAGCAATACACGAAACCTACAGATTGACTGCGTGACAAGCACGCACACATATGCTCTTGTCCTGGCGCATGAGAGTGAGTAGTGTGCACTGTTTTCTTTGTGGTCACTATAGTGTAAGTAGTTGATGAAGTAGCTTGTCCCGTGACGTTTTGACTTCCTTGTGCACACACAACTTCTCTTTGGACGATGGGCTTAGCAGCTTTCACCTCAGCTCGTTCCTAAAAATGCAGGGGTGGAATGACACGTGTGTGCAGATGACAATGTCATTTGGGTACCGCTTACTGTCATTATTTGTTGGCACGTCTTGTTCTGCACTTTCGATTGGACGAGCACGTCCGCCTTTTCAATTTGTTGCTGGTTCTGCTTATCTTCTTTTTCGACACTGGAATTACTCAGCTAATCTCAAGAGCACTCCAAGATAAAGTTCAGTCACGTCTGGGTTTGGCTTACAGTGTTATAACTGTAAGGTTTTGAGCAGGTGGACATTCACATTTCTTAACATCTTTGACGTACACAGGTTCGTGATAGGTGCCCTGGACACAAAAATATAACAGCGATTAGATGTGCGTGGTGCGGAATTGGCGCTAACCTGTAGTACTGCTCCAGTAACCTTTTGATCCGACGTCGGATTAACTCCGACTGGCAAAACAGCGGTCTTTCCTTGTTTGTCCTCGACTATCTTACCTATCACACAACCAGCCTCAACTTTCTCTCCTGGAGTGCAAGCCACACAAGGCGCGTTTGCGCTAGCTCCGAGCTTTTGTCCAGCGGTCTGAGTGAATACTACGTATCCATCCTGGTTCTTGGTTAACAAACCCATAGCTGCGTTCTTGTCCTGCAACATTCTTTGATAAGCTAATAATCCTAACTCTGTAGAGTACACAGAAATTCGAGAATCCCCACAAAGCAACTGCAAGAGGTAGCCACGCAGACTGAATGAAATCTATTTGATTTGGAGACTTGCCATACACGTTGCTTCAGTGCGCGCTCATAGTTTGCATTTTCTCAGAAGTTTTCTTCTCTGGATCCGATGGCGAAAGTCACTCACTATGCGTATTTATTTCGGGTAATTTATTACTGTATGTGTATGTGCACACAAGATGAAAATTTAAGGTGGGTCAGCGAGCAGTGTAACTGTACATGTTTAGTCGTGGAATTGGAGAATTGGATGTGCACCGATGGCAACAGTGTGTAGAAGGTGACAGCAAGGGGGAAGAATGTTTGTGGCTTAATGCAGCAAACGTTCAGGGAAATTGCGTGTTTTAACTTTAGCAACGGATTTCCTCTCTGTGAATGTTGCAAAGCGAGGTAGGAAAAGTGGAATCTCATCCAGAAACGAGTCTACCACTATCCGCCACGCGGTGGATGCACCCTGCAGCTAGAGCCATATGATAGACCCGAGGACAGACCCCTTCAGTTCGTCATGACCACACCATAGCTGTCAGGAGGCGCTTTAAGAGCCACTTCTGGTAGTGAGGCTTGCTACAGCAGAACCTTCACCACTTTTGGTGCCACCGTTGTAGCCAGTGGTTGGCATAGACTGATCACGTCGTGGTGGATTTGCTGGATCTGGTGACACCACCCTTAAACCGTAGCCTTTGCATCCTCCTGCGATATTCCAACTGTAGTACTTTAATGGAGGCAACGTTCAAATCGGGAAGGTTCCATTCTGATCTATGACTGAAGCCTTCAGAAAAGATTCAAGCAGGTGGTCGCACAATCTTAGTAACATTCGGTGCATGAGATTGCTTAGGATGCGCCGTGAGGAGTCCCAAACAAAGCCATAGAACACAGAACTGTCAACCTTTGGGACGTCTTCGGCACACGCAATTTGCTTCACCACAGGCATTCCTTTCTCATTCACCTCCACCTCCACCGGAACGCACACTAAAAGAAAGGTGTATGCATCCAGAGTGCGCATAAATGAACTCTGAATTCAATGCCTCACATGTGTCTCCGACCTTCTTCTGAATGTTTTGATCTACTCCAGCAACAGTCATGTTCTGGGGATTTCCTTGTTTATCGCACTGAAAATGGAAGTAGATTAGTGGCAGGATGACAATCTATTAATGTGTGATTTTACCTGACATTGTCCGTCAGCGTAGAATATTGCTTCTCCATGACATCCTTTGACAAGTTCACCTGCGGTATAGTAACGGTACTTTGGTTTGCCAGAGCTATCCTTCTGGATCTTCTCATCCGGGATGAACTGTGGTGTTTCTGAACAGTGCTGGTACTTAAATAATCAAATACCGCGACTTTCTCCACTCCACACTGTTGCAGCTACGCGACACACCATGTGCTCCTTTTACCAGTATTCCTCTCATTCGTTTATCGGTCATTTTAGCCCTTTGTCCAACTTCTGCTGTTTCTACCTTTTCTATCTCGACCAGGACAGCAACACCAGTAGGACCCTAAATCCTTGTAACGATAGTATGACTATACCCTGTGGGTATAGTCATAATCATGCTGATTCAGTGCTGTTCCTTCGCAACCATATCACTACCTAAGAGGGTGAGCGTAGCGCTGCTGCTCGGTAACGGTTTGATTCTACTAGTGAATGGAGCTATTCCAGGCTTACATCGCTACGCTACCGCCCTTGCATCAGCTCGCGCTAGTGATGCAAGGTGATATAGTGATATGGGCGTAATGAAACAACATTGGATCAGAATTACCATGACTATAGAGTTGATTGCACTGGATTGCGTTGGAAGCACATTGATACGTTTCATTTATGGCTTAGATGTTTCACCTACCACTGCGCAGACTTTGTCCGGCGTGAAAGCACCATCTATAGCCTTATCCTCATCAGATTCAGAGTCAGCAGCATGGCGAAGTTCCACCATTTTCCTGAGAGCAATGCAAACGTATTGGTGATTATAGGTGAGATCCGAGCAGGTATGGCCTATATAACTACCTAGGTAAACTAGGATTTTAAAATGGGACTAGTAAATGTACCCAAGGCGGCAACACGAAACTACACTGACTATGATAGAAAGCTGAGATTGAACAAGCTCACTTTCTGTCACTTTCATCATCTTTAACCATTCTTGTTCCCTTTTCTTTCGATGTTCCTCTTGCCTTTGACTTTGCCTTTCTCCTGGCTCTCCTTTCCATCCTGTGCTTTTTGCAACGCTTCTTTTTTCCGGTCGGAAGTCGAACGCATCCGCATGGCGGAGGATCCATCATAATCTTTGAAATAGTACTTGTGATACTGTATTCGTTTTTTTTTGCATCTTACCAATTTTATGACAAAAATGCACACGAGACATGTCCATCAATGGAACAACAAAACCTAGTCACGAACAGGCTTGTGCATACCAAAGATTTTGATTTTCGCAAATCTTGTATGCTCTTAAACCACGGTAAACCATAGATGGACGTTTCAGCGCCACCGGTGAGATCCGGGAAAATTAAATGTATTCTACACTATAATAATTCCCTTCGTATTTAAAGCTATCTTCTATAGAATTACTCATTTAGCTTTTTCTTCTGGTTAATTACTCACAAAAGACGTATATGATGTAACGACTGCAGTAGGGAGAAGTACTTTTAAATAGTATTGTTGCAGCCAACCTCCCTTTCAGAGCAAGGTATCTGAGAAAAAAGTAACTCAGGCAGTTTCAAACAGTTGCATCAAAGAATTTGGATGTGCACAGAAGTCGCGAATTTAAGTTCTTCATACTTATTGACTAGAGTTTCATAATACATTCGAAAATATTTTTCGAATTTTGGAATATTCGAGTTTTCTAATTTCTGGGTCTTCCCGAATTGTCGAATATTCGAATCTTCGAATTTTTGCGAGCCACCGAATTTTCGAATATTCGAATGTTCGAACATTTATTCGAATAACAATCCATTTGGCGAGAAAATTTCGCAGGCGCATGTAGGCGATTACCCATGAAACTGTTCGGGTGGCAAGTGTCATCTGCGGTTTCTGAAAATATCTCACAAGTTCCTCATGATTGGAAACCTTTGCTGCTATATGTACAGCTGACAATGTATGGGTCCTAGAACTGCAACTGTAAGTCCTGCTAGTTCAAGAACGCGAATCTATTATGAGGCTTGAAAATATTACTCAAAGGATCTCGAACTGAATGAAAGCCTCATCTCATGAAGAAACTTTTTCTTTAATACTTCTGTGTTGCAGCACACCAAACGAGCATTGGTAGATAATGCAGAAATACTGACGACGTAAAAATAGTATTGGTTACTGCGGCTCAGCTACCATGATCATGAATGAGCTTCTAGCCATCATCTACGCGTCAGCGACACTAAAAAACCGCTTGTTACCTCGCTTCTGATATTACTTCTATAAAACGGTCTAAACTATTAGGTTGTCCGAAAAATAATTAGACAAATTAGTATGGTAAGTTTTGAATACCATATCTCGGTTAGTTGAAGGTGGACTAACGGGAATTCACATGTTAATGTATTACGTGGCAGAGGCTACTCCGGCACATTTACTATAAAAGAAGCTGTACGGAGAAGAGAACCATTTATTAGCGATGGATCTGAAGAAAAAGGTCTAACGAGCAAATCTACTTCTCCAGTACCGTCGCGGCAGTACAGCAGACGAGGCATACCGTTTCCTGCTGGATTCTATGAGCGACCAAACTCCCTCCCGAGCGACGTGCTTCGTCTGGTACCGCAAGTTCAGAAATGGAAAAGACTCACTTGATGAAGCACCTCGTATAGGAAGACCACCCACGCAGAAAAGGAGCGCCGTAATCGCCACTTGTGAAGCCCAGCCGGATCTTTCTGTGCGGGATATAGCAGCCCGTACACAGACTCCAAAGTCCACTGTGCACGACGTCCTTCGGACTTCCGGCAAAGTTCGGAAGCTGCCCCGAGTTCTCCCTCACGCGCTGAGTCCATGGGACAAGAAGAGGCGCGTTGAGGTGTATACTTCTCTCCTCAGCCGCCGTCGTACATTTGCTTGGATCGATTCAATAGTCACCATGGATGAGAAGTACTGCTCCTATGACAATACTGTACGCCGCAAACACTGGGTCGATTTCGAGGACCTACCGAAACCAAAGCCAAAGCGCGAACAGCATAACAAGAAGGAGCTGCTTTCTTTTTGGTGGGACATCAGTGGTCCGGTCTTCTGGGAGCCGGTCCCAACGGGATCCATGGTGGACTCTGATTTGTTTTGCACTCAACTGGAGGAAGTAGTCGGAATCCTGCGAAGTCGCCACCCAGAAAGAGAAAAAATTCTACTCCTCATGGACAACGCAAGACCACACATTTCGAAGAAGAGCTATGAGAAACTGACAGCTCTCGAAATCGATCTGGTACCCCACCCACCATATTCGCCTGACTTAGCACCAAGTGACTACCACGTCTTCAGGTCGATGCAGACATTTTTTGCTGGAAAGAAATTCAAAGACAGAGCCGAGGTCAAAAGAGGTGTCGACGATTTCTTGAGCTCAAAATCTTCCGACTTTTTCGCCCGCGGGATCCGCTCTCTTCCAGATAGATGGCGCTACGTGGTCGAACACAATGGGGATTACAAGATTGATTGATAGTGAGTTTAAATAAAATTATCGACAAAGTTGCAATTTGCTAGATTTGTCCAATTACTTTTCGGACAACCTAGTACATGCTAATATGTTCCATTCATATGCTAGAACA
This sequence comes from Ancylostoma ceylanicum, assembly GCA_000688135.1. Classification (NCBI taxonomy): domain Eukaryota; kingdom Metazoa; phylum Nematoda; class Chromadorea; order Rhabditida; family Ancylostomatidae; genus Ancylostoma; species Ancylostoma ceylanicum. Next base: position 634,799 of record JARK01001443.1, on the reverse strand, counting down.
AGGAAAAATTTTCACATCAGGATTTCGAGGTATATATGTTTGGAAAGGAGGGGAAATAAGAGGATCTAAAATTTTCAGATAGAAGTTAATTTCATAGCTACGAATAAACACTTAAGAAGAAGGTTCCGACAAAGGTTTGTAAAATGGATAAATACCAGAGAGAATGCTTTGCAATGGTTGGTATTAGAACTTGCAGTTCCGTTTGTTCTCGGAAGAAAGTATGAGTCAGAAATTTAATCAAGGCGCCTGGATTTTAAAGTGTCCAACCACGTCTGTTTCACCGGTAAGATCCTCATTGCATACGTCGTATGACTAGTGGAAGTGCTTCAAGGGATTCTAAGGCCCAATATTCGTCGGCTTTGGCATGCATACAAAAACATGAGCAGATTTTTTGGATAAAAATTAAATTATAATGATAAATTGGACTGAGATTCCAATTGAAGCGCTTCTTCAGCGATAACATGAAACTCAAATATAATAAAAATAGTTGCGAAACACAAGCATTTCGAATTTTCGAATTTTGAAATGTTAGAGAACTATCGAATATTCGAGTATTGGAGTTTTCGAAATTTCCGGTACCCCGAATTTTTGAATATTCGAACATTCGAATAAGTATTCGAATTCCATTGGATTCGGTCACAACTCTTTTATTGACCCTAAGGATGGAGGCTCGTCCTTCTTGTTGTTAGCTGTCTTCGTACATCGTAATCGGTAAATCGTAATTACGCCCATCCCCGATAGCGACGTAGATGCGCAAGGTGACAGAGATGTAGAAAAGCAGTTGGCGATGTTCCGTCCAATATTCAGTGCGTTTCATAATTATAGGACACCACTCAACTTTTCCACTGCTGGATTTTCTACGACCCGTTGAATTTTTTTCTCTAGTACCATCGTGATCAATACCTAAAATAACCCTGGCCCACTGGTTCAACTTTTGAATATCAGTCCGATTAAGACCATCTCATAAATATGTAAGCAGTGGAACGAACCACACGTTTGTGTGGAATAATTGACTTTTGATCGGTTCCGGGAATTTCTTACAATTTGTCATACAATAACGCAAACATTCTTTTTTGCACACCGTCCACAACCGTGTTTTCGATACTGCTACACTCCAGTACGTCCTATGCAGTGAGCACAACCGCTCCCGGTTAATCGACGAGAATGTACTGCAGCACATTTGTGTATACTCGTTGCTCCTGTATTCGCTACAGCTTCTTAATCACATTGAGGTTTAGCTTACAGGCTAGCCAGTCAAAAAGGCAAATCTTGCGTTAATTTGACCAGCTTCTGGTAGAGCTGGAAGACGGGTAGTGATACTGAGCCGCCGAGAAGCGTAGCTTCAAAACCCTCCACCAACCAAAGATGGCAGGACGTGCCAGGCGAGTGAATGGTAACATTCGTCTGCATCCATGCCTTAAAAGTTGAGGATCAGCTGCAGCTTCCTAGGCTGACAAACTCTAGGCAGCGTCGCCGAATTTTTTACCCCAAAGTTACGGCGCGACCGAAAGAATGCTCTTTTTTCTCTTCTCTTCTCAAAATTAGCTCCAGCAACTGCGTGCGACGTTCGATTTTGCTTCCTTTGTACAGAAATATCATTTTTGAGCAATCCATACCGAAATTAGCATAATCACAGTAGACACGTACCATGTGGTGTTTGTGCGTGAACACGATAATTCAGTCGGCGCTCGCCTCTCAAAAGTACGAGGGCGGGTTGAAAAGTTTCCGGAATGACAATAAAAATGAAAGAAATCACATGCACTCAATAGTTCATATTTTTGCCTATTCCCATGGGAGCTCAACGCATTTGGTCCGATTTCTTCCATGCCATCCGTTCTTTCCCTACTATCCACTTCTGTGAAGCAGACAAAATAACCGTCTACAGCTTAAATTCGCTCGTCGCATAACTATAATCTTTCCTTAGACAGAAGAAATTTGATTTCCATGGACGAGCAGGAGTGCGCTGAAGCCAATAAAGAAAGATAAGCTGACAGGGAGAAGTTTCGAACTCGATACTCACAGGTTTCCGCCGAGGCATCAGTATTTTTAAAACGGTCATACTGTCATGCAGATGCAAAGGTGTTTTACTTGAGCAGACAAGGGCACTTCGCTAGAATTCGCACTTCAAATTCTTTCAAAAATCTTGGTCGATATGACAAAATAACACCTTCTCCGATATTTAGCGAAATTCCCTCGGCGGGAGCGAAAACAGGTATAGTCTGGTAGCATACACAGGGCCCATGATCTGACATTGTCCGCAACTACGTCCGCTTGATTTCTAAGCCTACTTCATTAGTTTTGATGTGAATTTGGTGTCATTCCTTCTATTTTGGCGTGCTGCATCCATCTCCTTCAAAAGGAATTCTGTGGCGTTCTCCAATCGCTGGAAACAAGTGTGGTCGTAGTTGCGGACAATGTCAGATCATGGGCCCTGTGTGCGCTACCAGACCATACCACCACCACTGCACGGCAATAAATGGACCTTTCCTTCTTCTGACCCTATTTTGTGGTCTCATTCGAAGTTTCGAACATTGTCATATATCCAGAGCGTAGTACTAAATCTAGGCTTCATTTTCAGTTATGGCTTCCTTTTCCAGCCCAAGGTAACTGTTCAAAACAGGAGGCTAAGTTTCTCGTTGGAATATGTTCTTTTTAGGATTGTGGAAATGCGGCACCGCCTTTTCAAAAAGTTTTCTAGACTTATTATCTCGTGTGAAATAAAGACTTATTGTACATAAGGAATACCCAGAAGCTTCTCGATTTCGTACAGTTTTGATTGCCACCAGCAAAGACGACGTCAGGCATTTTATATATAATTTTTGGAACAGTGGCCGTTCTTCAACGTTCTACGCTTGGTTCACTTTCTGTTCGCGTGTAGCTACGCTCTATTTTCCAAACCTAAAAACTAAGTTTGGTAAATGAAGAGGATAGTGTGGTGTCACCGGCATGCTAATGCGATTTGATTTCCTCTCCGTTTTCCCGTCCAAATAAAACGATATTGTGACCGCCTGAACTCCGCCTCTACCGATAGCTGAGTGCATTCTAAGTTGCTTGGATTAAACTGCTTGTCAGAAACGGACTCTTTGTCAGATCGACTTGACATTCTTAGTGTTTTCATATGAGAGATTTATCAATACAATGCCATAAAAATGTTTGGAAAACAGCAACTATATTGGGTCATTCCGGAAACTTTTCAACCCACCCTCGTATGGCTTGCTACAGCAGCTCAGAAAAATTAGGTGAAACATTAAAACGAAACTGAAACCTTTACACAGGGGGAAGGGACCATAAGCTCATGTACAACGTTTGATCTTTTATTTCTCCGCCAGGAACCCATACTACATTGTTCCGCTCTTTTCTCTGCCGAATAGAGAATGGGTCAGAGTATCTTCCAGTTAAGATCCACTTTTCCGGAAGAATTTTGCTATCGAGCAGTTGGCCTCGAAACAAATTGTTGAGAAGAGTGGGTTGTTGTGACAATTTTCCCTGGAAAATCCACAGAATCTTTGGAATTTATTTTACTGCTCAGATGACTCTTAAAGAGCAAAAAATGCTCTTCCCAAACGTGTCAGGGGTTTCCCAAGTAAACGATGTCTAAGGAAGATGCGGGCAAAAAACCACGGATACTCCGTGCCACCGGTAATGACCAGTTTCCACTAAAATTGCGTTCTAGGAATTTTGGAATTACGCAGAGCATGTTTGTAATCAGTAAGTAGAGGAAATCCAGCTCTATCAAGCGAAACCTAGCCTGCCAAAAAACATTGCACTACCGCAGAGTAATGAGCCAGCAAACGATGTACAACAACTTATGCCTCTTTGTAGTTTCAGTAGATTAGCACAGGAATCTCACATTTTCTAGTTCAAAATCTGCATGACTGAGAGGATACCTCATAGATTGTCAAGGTATAACTTGATGTCCACCAAGAAATTCGCTTTAATTTTGGCTACCCAGCAGCTACGGACGTGCTGTAGAAAGTCGAGGGATGCTCCCTGCAACGAACATCGGAGCAGCTGGCTACTACGTCGTTTCACAACCAGGCGAGTGGAGGGATTAAGCCTGTGCCCGTCTACTCTGACACAGTAAATGAGCATCGTACTGCAATACAGATGTTCTTTCTCTTCATATACTTCCCTTTCATCGAAAGTCGGAATTCCAATAAAAGCACCGGAATATCGGAAGTTTTGGAGGTCGAAAGTCGGACCTCCGCTCATCCCTGGTACTGACAATATTTTTAACGTAGGACCGCAGTATCCTTGTCAGCCGATTTCGAGTGCGTCGCAGCGAGGTGCTGAAAAAATCGAGGTAGGCAATTTCAGATGCGCGATTCCGTTAAAGCGAATGTGCTCATTATTTCAAAAGATAGCGGGTGTGGCAGGCCGTGTGAAATTAGTGGGGTCCATAGAAGCCCAACAAATTATCGAAGTTTCATAATTTTGGTTGCGCGGCTATTAAACTTGTTAGAACCTGAAGGTGTGCCTCGACTACGAGCTGGGCAGAGAGAGGGAAATAAAATTTAAAACCACGCTATCGCGAGGTCAGAAATGAGGCGAAAGGTATATTATAGGTGTTGATCACAATGTTACCAGGGAAAGAATTCCACGCACCATGAAAAAAAAACTGGAAGTGAAAAAGTTGAGGTGTCCTACAAAAATGAAATGCACTAAATTCACATTTACCTTTGTTGTTCTACACTCAATAAGCAAAACGTCTTTTCGGACAGTTGTAAGAATTATGAGAGCCTGATCGAATTTCTTATCATCTCTCGCGATGTAAATGTACTTTGCTCACATACCACGAGGAATTCCTGATCTCCGCTCTTCATTCTGTGTAGTGTGGGGGCACCCAGTGAAGGGTCCATGCCTTGTGGTAGTTGCCCTTCGGCTTGCAAGCGAGCCAACTCCTCTTAAAAAATTTCTTGAACACTGGACATTTATGTGAGAAATGGTTTGCTATATTAGGTGGTAGTCCGTAGAGACCTTTTGTCAAAGGAGTTCCAGGAGTAGCCTCCACTTGTTCTTTCGTCGGCATCATGCAGAGGTTGAAGTTGTTGTCGCTCGGCTTTCCCGCCTTAAATTTGCTCGGAAAAACGAAATCTGAGATGGATTACTTCAGAAGACACAAAGGTCAATGCAAAAAAATAATACGGAGTTATAAGAGCAATGTAGATTGGAAGGAAACAATGCAGTTGCTCTATTGGGAATCAAGGGACCTTGGAATACTACAGATAATCATTTCCAAATTCACTTCATAGGAAAATAATAGCAATATCTTTTACGCGCTCTCCTGAGCGCATCAGGTGTATTGGGCAAAACTGATATACATACATTAACATCATCTTGACAATGCTTCCGAAAGTGGATGTTTCGTTCCGATCCCCAGGGTTAGCCTCGTGCACTTCCCTTGTCAGTACCATTGCGCAAAAATGATATACATATGTTCAACAACATTATCTTGAACAGCGGTCCATTTCTGGATTTCTGGCTGAGCCAGCATTTCTTACTCTCCCACATATATGGCCTGAACTTAAGTTATTCCCCTATACATCCTCTATCTATCAATTTGTGTCTTAATGGACCACCTCCTTCTTTATGTTTTTATACAACACTAGACGGCATACCCGGCTCCGCTCGGGAGTTTTACTACCCGAGCATTTCACGTGGTTAATTAGGATACAAATCCATCCATTTGAAGTGCTCATCATTTCGGTGATTACCATGTTAAATAATCTCGTTAACCTTTTTTTTTCACCTGTTCGACCATGAAAAAGTCGTTAAAACCAATTAATCGATGATTTCTTGCAAAATACTTGTCATATACGTGTTAGGCATATTGGAAAACCCCACCTGACATGTTCTCACCCGTCCCCGAGCGAAAGTGGAAAAGTCGATAAAATCAATAAATCGATACCTTAGCCCAGAACGGTTGTCATATTCATGCTCAGCGCATTGAAGAGCCCTAGTAGACACGTCCTTGCCCGTTCCCGAGCGAAAGTGGAAAAATTGATAAAATCAATAAATCGATACCGTCGCCCAAAAAGGTTGTCATATTCATGTTCAGCTTATCGACTAACCCCAGTAGGCATGTTCTTGCCAGTCTCTGGGCGAATATTGCGAAAAATCAATAAAATCGGTATTATCGATTAATCATTCAATAGTTTCCTGCACAAAGTAGCCTATAACCTCCGCCGGCCCATCCTGGACCTGCATGCAAAATTTGGCCCAGATCCGTTCACTCTCCGCGATTTCTATTCGTTACATACATACACACACATACTTACATACAAACTTTCACTTTTATATATACAGATTACAATGTCCAGAAGCGCGCCAGATGAACAGAACAGTGAACAGATCACGCCGGCCAAGCGCGCGCGACGGGAAGTAGATCAGACAAGGAGGCGGTATCCCGCCAATAATAGCCTATAAAAGGGGGTCAGAAGACCTCCCACACATCTTCTTCGTCCTTACCTCCTGTCGCCGTTTTATCGTCGCTCACCGCCATCCATCTCCCGCGCCCAACTCACTCGATCGCCCACGTCGTGCCGAGGAGGAAGACGCCGCCAGCAGCTGCTCAGTCTACCGTCGCCCACCGAACCGACAGGAACTCAAGAAACCTCACCCCTTCTTACCAATTTGCAATACCCGTTTGATTAATAATTTTTTTTTGTTCTGAGTGTCCTATTGCTCGAACGAAAGCTGACGCTCGGTACAAGACCCTTATCACTTAGCTACCACATCAGCCAGACAAACATAAATCATTTCAAGAGATCTCTTGCACTGAATCACTCCGAACCTCAAAAGGAAATGTCGGTCCAGCTTTGCCCAAAAACAACTTGCAAATAAGCTTTTGAAGAGCAAATCGTTGCCGACAAGTTTGACGTCATCATGCCTCCTAAAACCAAGATGACGACAAGCTTTGGGACCGACAACTTGTCGACAAAATTTCGGCGAACCTGTCAACCAGAGTTTCAAGTCCCCTCACCCGCGTAATATACGATGCATACATTGAGGACGCCAGGGCGGTAGCCACTGTGCTATAACTGATAAAAAAAAACGTTTGCAGTCAACACAAGTTCATCACAAGCTTTACCGACTCCACCTCAAGAAGAAGCGGAGGCGGTTTCCGGCAATTCTGTGAGGCTGAGTTGTCAGTGAGGAAGAAGGCGGAGACAAGTTTGTGCAGCCAATAACCTGTCGGAAAAAAAGAACGAAAACTCGTTGTCGACAAACTTTTAGGAGAACGAGTTTCAGATGCGATCAGGAATTTGCTTGCTGAATGCTTCTTGACAGGTTGTTTTTGGTGTTCTGAGCAATCACACTCATTCAGGCACGTTCAGCTTGTTGGCCTACAGCAATTCTGAGGTACCGGGAAGGCCCCGGTTGATAGTTTAAATGAAGCTCACTCGTTACCGGGCAAGCTGTGGAAAAAGAGCGTACAGACCAAATACCCTACAGTATCCCCAGACTTCGTCAGTCTAAAATGAATCAAAATGAACCGGCGATATTATAAGAGATAAGGACCGCGAAAATGATACGTATCGATCGCCACATTACATCGCTGTGGATCACTGCCAAATGGAGCTCATCACCTCTTTCGTCTGGAGTCTCCTCTTTCACTTTATCCATGTGGCGACGGCCAGCAATAGCCGGTCGTTGCGATCGCCACGACTGCCGACGGTCGCCACATGGATAAAGTGAACGAGGAGACTCCTGAAGAAAGAGGGATGATAATCAAACGAACGTGGCACTCGATAGGCATCTTTTCCATTATCGTTATCTCTCCCATCACCAGTTCTTTTTGAGCACATTTGAGAAGTATATACATACCAGTCTGGCAGTCTGGCTAACGCCGAACTTCCAGACTTCCATTGATACTCGCTTCGCTCGCAAACTTCGAATTGAATCCTTCTATATAAAGACTGGTAAGAGTCCAGATTTTTCGAGGGTCAGACCACAAGAGTCTTGCGAAATCACGTGTATCTCTTGAGTACTACAGCAGCGCATAGGCAATGTTGTAGAAAGATGAGCAGACGTCAGACGGCTCAGCGATTTAGGGAGTCAGGTGGAGTGAGATCTCTGCGGGACTTAATTAGATCCTCGCGAGACCGGCATTTCTGGCATCCTCGGACATTGGATGACTTATATCTCCGCTAGCTGCCTCGCAGCCAGCAGATGAGACAGTGTTTACAGTTTCCACGCTGTGCAATGTGCGAAGCAGTATAACACCCTAGCAACTCATTCTCGCCATACGACACCTTACAATGGGCCGTCATGGGCCGTGCGCGACTCTGCCCCTTGCGGTCGGGTCCCGCCGCGCGCATTGGAGTACGGTGGTTCCCACGCCTGCCTGCGCGGACGGTGCGGCGCGGTCGTATTTCGAAGGTAATTTCCAAGTGTAAAGGTCCGCCTTGGCCAAGCAGTGGTAAGAACGGCAGGGTACAGGTCCGCCTTGGCCAAGTAATGGTGGAAAAGCAGGGATACGGGTCCTCCTCGGTGGGAACGCACGGATGTACGCCTTGGTCAAGCAGCAGTAGGAACGTCAGGATACGGCTCCTTCTTGTCCCAATAGTGAGAAAAACGCCAGGGTACTGGTCCGCCTTCGCCAAGCAGTGGTAGGAACACCCAAAGCGGGGGGAGACGGGTCCACCTCCGTGAAAAGGGTGTGGCAGCGTCCAATGTTTCGGGAAACGTGTCCAACTCCGTGATAAGGGTGTGCTGGCGCCAAAGCGGGGGGGGGGGAGGCGGGTTCACCTCCATGACAAGGGTGCGGCGGCCAAAGTGGGGGAGATGGGTCCACCGCCGTGATAAGGGCGTGCCGGCGTTCAAAGTGAGGGAAACGGGTCTACGTCAGTGGTAAGGGTGTGCCTGCGCCCAAAGTGGAGAGAGACGGGGAGACGGGCCCACTACCGTGACAAACATGCGCCGGCGTTGATAGGTGGGAAAACGCCTGGAGAATGGTTCAACGCTGGGTAAGCGTGCGTTGGCGTCCAAAAGTGGGTAAACACCTGCG
>JARK01001443.1:592096-619731 GCA_000688135.1 Ancylostoma ceylanicum | reverse complement strand
ACACACACACACACACACACACACACACACACACACACACACACACACACACACACACACACACACACTTACATACAGAATAAGCCCGTTATTATTAGTCATGATGATCATCCACCTAAATTGATTGATTAGGTTTTTCAAAAGTTCAGAGCTTTTGGGAAGGTCTTTTCTCGAGCTTTCTCACAAGTTCAGAATGAGGGGCTCGTGGCTACGCAACGGATAGCAGTGGTCATGAGCAAAGATAAGTCCCGCGCAAAACGGGCATAATTCATCACAAGAGAAAGGATAGGGAATTTTGAAAACGGTTTTCAGATCAGCGTCGCCAGTTGCATGGGGAAATTCAAATTGTGTACGTAAAGTGAATTTCTATCCTTCGCTCCTCAGCTAAGCACATTTTCAAGATCCTGGTGCATATTGTTGGTGCATATTCTAAAGCTGCACTGGGAAGCATTTCCCGCAATATCTAGCGATGCAGTCAATTCTTTGTGGATTTTCTTCGATTTTCTTTTTCAACAATGGAGAGCATCGAGCAGTGGATGGGAATAGTGCTCATATCGCTGCTATTTACTTCTCAACTCTAGATGAGGCAGAGCAGTATGTGGTGAGAACAATAGTTGTGACCATTGACCGATTGAGTGATTTGATCTTGTTTCTGGCGCCAGTTTTGTTTCCACTCGACTCCCACACTCGATTATATAGGCAACGCCCTGCAATTGGTTAACTTTTTGTTTCATTTCGTTCAAATGTTCCTCAGAACAAGGTTTCAGCTTGTTTCACTCATAACAGCAGTTACCTAGGGAACTACCCTTATGATCTCATCATCGCCTCCTCCTTATCCTGGGAACGATGTCACTGCAAACGATGTGACTCTCAAGGACGACACGATAGTTCCCGAGAAGGTATGACCAGTTGAAAGTAAGAAAGTCAACTTTTGGAGCTCAAGTCAATTCCTTGTTAGCCAAGCAGCACCTTGTCGGGGGCAGCGCGATCTTTTCAATACCAGCTCGGAAAATAGCAATTGGCAAGCTGCTTTTCTCTAATTTAAGCCGCGCAGTGTTGTTCTACATAAAACCAACAAGAAAATTATTTCAGTAAAATCAGTGACTTTATGGCTGCACCTTGCCTCAATTTACGCAACCGCCCAGTAAGGAATTTCCCTTCTCCGAGAACGAAAATTGGGCAATGTGCCTCACATTTTTGCTCACAATTCCACGCAGCAACAGTCTGTTATTGATCATTACTGTGCAGTACTGGAAGAAACCGTTTTTTGTATGGTGTCTGTGCTTTTTCTAGCATCCTGAGAGAAACTACTACGTACCTGACAACACTGAGTGAAAAGGGCAATTTATACCAGATGCGACTTATCGGACGCACGCATCCATTTATATCCAAAGACTTTCCATGAAACTGGTCAACGCGGCAAGAAATCCTCAATGGAAAGAACGAGCGGTCGTCGCGAGGCCGTGAACGCGTGCGACTGAGCTGCGACTGCGATGCGACTAGCCCCTATTCTTCATCGTATAGACGCACGTCAGCCGCACCTATCCAGTATAAATTGCCCTAAACACTAGGCTATTTTATCCACATCATACAGCAGAACACTGTCGAAAAAACGACGAATAGCCATTATGGTGAAACTATTGTTCTGCCTCGCATTTTTAACCAAGAACGGAAGCTGTTAACATATACAGGGGGGGGGGGCATAAGTTATTGTACAATGTTTGATCTTTTATTTCTCCGCCAGGATTTCATGCATTGTTCCGCTCTTTTCTCTGCCAAATAGAGGAAGGTTCATAGTATCTTCAAGTTAAGATCCGCTTTTCGGAAAGGTTCTGCTATCGAGCCATTGGCCTCGAATTGAATAATTTTTGAGAAAAGTGGGTTGTCGTGACAATTTTCCCTGGAAAATCCACAAAATCTTCGAATTGGATTTCACTGCTTAGATGATCTTGTTAGAGCAAGAAGTGCTCTTTCTAGCTATGTCCGGGATTTCCCAAGAAATCGAACTTTAAAGAATATGCGGGCAAAAAACCAGGGCTACTCCATCTCTCTACTCCCCCCGAAACCTAAGGTTTGGTTTTCTCATCCAAGCAACTTTTGGAACAGCCTTGTTCTGTGCTCTTATCAACCCCGACCTGCAGTGGATTTTGTGCATACATTTCAAAATAGGCTTCAAGAGTTCGAGACTAATTTTTATCCCACTTAAATCCGTTGTCAAAAACTGTTTTTGTGGCTGTTTCGCTCAGGGGTTGCGGGGGGGGGGGTCAATTTGGCGGAACTAAAAAATATAAGTTTGAAGTTTCCGCTAGAATTTGTCCACCACATCCTGAGTATCCAGGGTATGTTTGTAATCAGAAAATCGAGGAAGTCCAGCTCTATCAAGGGAGATATAGCTTGTCCAGAAACATTGCACCACCGCAAAGTAATAAGCCAGCAAACGATGTACAATAACTTATGCTCCCCCCCCCCTGTAGAAATGCCAGTATCGGTTCTGAGCGTAGCTGCCCTATTTCTTTTTTCACTGAAAAATTTCTACAATTTTCTGGTCACTTTCGGCAGTGTTGTAATCGCAGAGCTCAGTAAGAGTGGTCCACTCGATCGACCTACACAGATCTTCGAGATTTTTTGAGCCTTCAAACAGTGATCATTGGATTGACGATCAAGTTCATCGCCTCATCGAACGTCGAACTCCCGGCCTATTTCCTAGCTGCAAGAAGATTGCGGAATTTAGAATCTGAAGACGATCTTCTCCTGACTTTCTCTACAAGCTAACTTCATCAAAATCCGCGTAATGTTCTTCCGTCAAAAATCTCACTTAGTTTGGAAAATTGTATTTTCTTGCTCAGCTATACCGCTCCCATGTGGAAGAGAGCTGGTTACACACCTGCGCTTTACAACTCATTGTTTTATCATCAGAAGCTTCTGGCTTTTTTTGTGGAGTCGGCTGAAGAGTTCTTTCTACTACTCAATCCTCTAGGCAATGAAGTCCCTATCAGCTTATTTGTTGAAAAATTCGAAGTATCCACTTTTGGGGGGCGCGTGTGGCGCAGTGGTAAGAGGCTCGCTGCGCACGCACACGATCGATGGTTCGATCGCGCCCGTGGCCAACCAAGCCATCCATCCCTCCGGGGTCGATAAATTGTTACCAGAGGAGTGTGGGAGGATGAAGCACTGACTTGGTTCATCGGATGCCCCCCGCAAGTCACTGTACAGGACACATACGCATTCAACGCTTCTGCGATGCTCAGACGAAGTCGAATGCGTGGCGCATCCCACATGACGGGATTGATAAACGCCGACAACTTTATCCTTTGTCCTTATCCACTTCTGGATTCTCATGCTGTCCTTCTTGTAGGTTAAAGAACCTGATGAAGCAACCACATCTGATGCGAATCCTTCTGCTTCGACGAACCCACCTGCTCCGACGAAAACACGCCTGCCTGCGCAAGCTCCCATAGAAAGTTGGTAATCCTATGTGCAAGGCCATTTCGAATTTTAACAGGATGATCCTCTGCCATATGTGGTTTCAGTGACAGCAATGAACCCACCGCAAACGGTGCCGAACACACCGCTGCCGTATGCCACTGCGCCGAACACACCGTTGCCTACTCAAAATCACGTGCAAGCGATGCCGTTTCCTGGCCAGCCAGTCCAGCCAGGCGTCAAGTAGGTTTATTCCGCTAAGGCTAGTGCTATCGCAGAAATACTTTTAAAGACGGGACATTTTTCTTGTCAACAGCTTGAGTACTTAGTTTTACAGTGTTGCCGGGATGCCAGGAGCTCCTGGAATGGGCTGCGCTGGCCCGATTCCGCCGATGCAGCCAGGAATGGCATACGCTGCGGGTCCAGCAATCATGCCAGGCTATCCTGCAGGTGTGCCAATGCAGCAGATGTTTTCACCACCATCAGCGATGCCGATGAATCCTTTGGGTATGGCTGGTGCAATGGGAACAAACCCAAACCAGAATGGTGAGTTTTTTTTTTGCGAACTAGAGTGCAATATGAACAGGGTATCACTGTGGTAGAAGGAAGTGATCGGTTTCGGAAATGTAACAGGACTTGCTCTCCAACAAGGGAGGGCTCACCATTGACCTCTCAAGACATTTACGTGCCAGAGTGTGCTGTCTGCGCTCATTTACCCTTCGTCCATTCGCTCATCCGTCAGAAATCGCACTTGAAACATCCACGGACAGCTCTGACGATGTAGCGCTACACCCTAAACTTGTGCGCAAGCTCAAGGTGGGATTCTCTGGTCTGCGTGTGAGCATGAGCGTCGCTCAATATGCCCTGAATATCTGTAGAGAATGGTTCTAACATAGTCATGCCACTACTACAGCAGAGAGTTGGAATCACCACTGCTGTACGGGTGTAGTCATATCTCGCCGTGGTTTAACCCAGGTCACGCTTGAGGCACTGCGCCATCTCATTAGCAAACTCCAGATCTCATCTCGATAATCCCAGCGGTTGCAAGAAATGCTTCAAAATGTTCTTCCCTTTTTTGATAGAAACCAGGGGTCTGTAACAGCTTGCTGAACCAAATTGACCAGTGAAGCGGTTGATTTCGGACAAGCCAGGACTTAGTAGCCAGCATGGCCGGCCGTGGCGGACAGCCAACACATATGGGCGACTCCGCCCAAGTGACCCACCAAATCTGCCCTTTGGATCCTCACAAAAACCCAGTTTTCCTCATTTTTTGATGAACTTCACTACTGGGATCTGTGTGGCGAGAAGTCTAGGATCTGTTGATGCCTTCAACATGCAAAGCGGGGTGGGACACTGGTTTAATAGGCTAGGAGATAACCACATAACCACCCGTTCCAAGATCTGCGCCTTTTTTATCCCCCCCCCCTTTTTGCGCCAATTATTGTTAGGAAATTATATGCTTGAGGGGCCATGATTGAGGTACTCTCGGCAGAGTAAGGAACAAACTCGTATTCAGCTTGCGACTGAAGTGTTTGAGCGCAGTGGAGATGAAAGTGCATTATAGCGCACATCCCCTCTGTAAAGGATTACAGTGTGATAACATGAGAAACTCCCAGTTCCCCCACTGTCAAGCCCTTTTTCGGGAAAAATAGACGAACATCCCAACGAAAACAAAACCAATGGATCGCTACGAGATCCTGTGAAAATCGTGTGCGGTTGTGGATGCGAATGCCTCCGCTGGTGGTTGGGGGCTCATTTAGGTGGAAAGGGGATGTACAGCGTGACAAAAAAATTATCGAGCGGGTTTGGAATTATTTTTAATTTTTCAGCGAAATAATGTCATTAAGCTTATGAAAACAAGTATGTTTGTTCATTAGTGGACAGTCCCCGTAATGGTCGTTATTAGCTTGAATGCCCTTCTTCATGCTCTCCGAAAACTCGTCTACAGCTTCGTTCCTGGTTTTCGGAACTTCAAAGAAATTCATTCCACACCTTGTTCGACGTAATGCTAACTGCTTCAAAAACCCTTGGTCGAACAATCTGCTTCAACACGCACCGGAAGACATGACCTGTTGGGTATGAATTCGTTATTTCGACGATAAACCACCCTATGTTCGAATACGAAATTTTCCAATACAAAAATGTTCCTGGCTCTAAGAGCATTATCATGTTAGAAGGCCTATACTTCTTTGTTAAAACTGTCACATGCAGCAGACAAAGCGGGTGATGTAACGCAAGGAACTAGAGTGCAATTACCCATTAAAAGCCAACATCTCTTCTGATGCACTGCAAAAGTCATCTTTTATACCTGATTAACCAACCTCATTAGCTTCAGTGCGAGTTCTTCAGATGCACATCAAAAGTTCTGTAAATTGCGATTTCAGAGAGAGATGTGATTTCAGGTGGAATTAATCTTGTCGTCAACACAAACGCCAACTCAAATTCGAATTCTGACCAAAAAGGAGGAGCTGGCGCAGCGCCAAAACCGGCACCCAGGCCTTGCCCCAAGTGCAGACTCGGCTACATCACACGTGGACAAGCGCGATTCAGAGAAGTGGGTTTCGTCACGTCACGGTCAAATTTTCCGAGGTACCACATTATTACGTTTTGACAAAATTTTTATTCTCCTGTTCTAGGAGAAATTCCCTTATTGATTGATCTCTGCTGATCTCTGCTCCTGACGTTGTTTTCCACAATTGTATTTACCCCTAACGGGAACGTCTCAAGAAACTCACTTTTGAAATGAGAGTGATTTGTGTTCAGGTTAAGGGTCTGCTAGGCTACTAACCTCTCGAAGGACAATGTGCAAAAACACCACCATCACAAAAAATATTATTTATGTACTTAGAGGGTGCTCTGACCGGAATTTTACCTACGACTAAAAGTAATTTTTGAATTTTCACAATTTTTGATTGAAGATCAAGTTCGGTAAGTGCGCGATACTTTTTACTATATACTTTGATACAATAGTTAGAGCTGAGCGGGTGATCTACGCCTTTGGTCGCGATGTCTTCACGACTGAGTTCTGGTCTTCTATAATTCTATTAGGCAATTTATAATGGATGCGTGCGACTGACACGCGTGCGTCTATATGAGGAAGAATAGGGGCTAGTCGCATCGCAGTCGCATCTCGGACGCACGCGTTTCGCGACGACCGCGCGTTCTTTTCATTGAGAATTTCATGCCGCGTTGAGCGGTCTTCATGGAGAATCTTTCGCAAGTAGATGCGTGCGTCTGATTAGTCGCACCTAGTATAAATTGCCCTTATGATGTTTCTAGGATAATGATGATTTAGCTGCCCTCCCTTTGTAGCAGTTGCGATAGCAGGTAGATGAGGTGGATATGAATTGATTGATTAATGGTTCTCCAACTAATCAGTGATAGGTGGCAAAAAAAACAAAAACAATTATGAAAATACGGTGTAGATCGTTGTACCTGGAGAGGGCGGCGCGGCCGAGGTCTCTAATTGGCTGTTTCGATGAAGTGACCAATCATAGAGCTCTGCCGCACCACCCTCTCCAGATATAATGCGCCATACCCTGGAAATAAAAAAAAATATTCTAAAAACAGTGGTGAAATTATGTTTTAAAAACGAGCGAAGAATATAAAACACCTATTTTAGACGTTTTTTTTTCTTGAAATCTCTGCGAATAGTTCTCCGAATTGGTCCGAAGCTCTTCCTCTTTGGACGACCACTAGTTTGCTCCCTTTGTCCTTTTTTTTTCGGAAGAGAAATTATGCTACCTGCGAACAATTATTTTATGCATTTTAACTACAACGTAATACTTGTCCTCCTTTCACTGCCACTCACCCTGCACTCACCCAGAATACCCTTTACTTTCAGACGTGTATCAAGGCGTTGGCGTATGCTACGATCTGCTGCACCTGCTTGATGCCTTTGAAACTGCTGGAGACCAACTACGTGGACAAGTGTTCGTACTGCGGCGAGGAGTACGGCTTCCGAGGGGAGCTGTTCGAGAAGCCGAAGCCGCCGAAGATGTGAAAGGAGCCGGAGTCGGGCTGTCGCGCATCTCTTTGGTGCCCCTTCCAGAGAATACTAACTCCATATTTGTGTACCATATCATGCATGCTTGACGTCGAATCCTCTCGACGTGCTCTCTAATTGAATACCTGTAAAATCACCTGCTGATAATGCAACTGCCAAATGATCTACTTTTGCATAGTTGCACAAGTTCAAATATAACTTTGCTTTACCTTGTAAGCAATGAATATTAAAAGAAATAAATGATATAACCTGTTCATTCATTAAAAACTTTCTTATACGGCATTCCTCTTTTATCACGTCTCCCATTGCTTATTCGGCCCACGCAATACCCCTATAGCACTAGCTGGCGTATTCAAATCTCCGGGGTACTATGGGAGCGCTAATAACGCGTTTCTATTGACCTAATAGTTAAAGTAAGAAGTAGTAACGGCCATGCTGTAGAGAATAACTTGGCCGAGAACGTGGTTCAAAGATCGCTGAGTACCTCTACCAGCGTTAATTGCTCGCTTTTTAATTACGGCACTCATTTAGGAGCACTCGAAGGGTTCTTCAGCGGCTTTTTATCTCTTTTGGAGGCACGCCACCAACTCTGCGAATGTTATGAGAACCTTGTTCTTCAAGCTTTTACTTAATCAACCTTCCTGATGGTTTCAGTCCTAATTCGATTCATCCCATTAGAAATCCTCCGGAAATACCTTAGATAACACTTTGGAAAGCTAGCAGATAGGCAGGATACTCGGTTTTGAGTAAAGCTCTTCTTGTGGAACTTCCGCTGACCGGAAATCGTTTATAAGCTCTAACCTTATACATATTTATGCGACCCAGCCATCGCTGCTTTTTCCAAGAGGAGGTGGTTCATTTTCCAGGTTTGGTGTACTGATTCGAGAACTTTCGTCTGATCTCTCTGGTTACAAAGGCATGTAGTTCAAGCACCTTTTGCTACTGGTTGAAGTTTAATTCCATCAGATGAAATTTGCGCAAGAAAATCGAGAGAACATTTAGTTCAACTGGTTCATAGCCCCTGATAAATTGCCTGCATATATTAGGCATAATCCTGCTAATCGTGGAAATTCGGCTTAATCGTTTAGATGGAGCTTCGACGCTCTATAAGGAACTACGTAGACCAATGCAAGTCCACTGGACTGGGATTCATAAAAGGATAACCGAACAAACCTATAGTGGCTAGCGTTATTGGTGATCCTATACACTACGTTATGCTGAAAGACGAAGCAGGACGTAAAGGTTGGTTTGCCAGCCTGATTTCGCCTGGTTATACATTCATGAATCCTAGCCCAGGATTTCTCTCAGGGTCTTGCAACGAGTGAAATTGGGAACACCCCCTGTAGAGTATTTATGTGCACATCAATACAGCTACGGACATAGTTGACATAGTTATGCTGGAATCTGGCCAAAGTACAGTACCGTTTGGCGGTTCTGCAGAGGTAAAGGAAATAAAAACAGTGGTTGACATCCCCCAAAACGACTTTTTCCGACAACGTGAGGAACGGGATGTTTGGCAAAAATTTTCCCGTATGTTATATCTACAAAGGAGAAGTATGGAATATAAAGGATAAAGTGGTCGGCGTTGATCAATCCCGTCACGATGGATGCGCCACGCATTTGACTTCATCTGAGCATCGTAGAGACGTTGAATGCGTATGTGCCCTATACAGTGACTTGCGGGGGGCATCCGATGAGCCAAGACAGTGCTTCATCCTCCCAGACTTCTCTGGTACCAATTTACCGACCCCGGAGGGATGGACGGCTTGGTCGGGCACGAGCGCGATCGAACCATCGACCGTGTGCATGCGCAGCGAGCCTCTTACCACTGCGCCGGCCACACGCGCATGAAACTTTATTTCCTGCAGCCATGGAGCAACCAGCTAGAACCTTCGCAATTGGGCGATTACATTTTTCCTGGTGACGAATTCATTGGCATCAATCCCCGAATATGGACTTTCTCACTCTTCACGGAGTGAAAGCTGTTCCGAGCAGGAAAACGAGAACGGACCTTCTTCTACTCTGTGAACACTGAGGAAGTCCATATTCGCAGACTTTTTTTTCGCTTTTCGTTGTAGAGAATACGCTGTAGGGAGTAGAAAGGAAAGATGACACCTCTGTCCCTCTGCTAGATGGTATTAACGGCAGGTGCTCCGAAAAAGTGATGGCTCATAGAAGGACCTTCAGATAATACTCTCACGTCCACATTTCCAGCCAAATTTCAACTTTTTGAGCAGCACAGCTGTTCTCCTAGAGCCATTCAGTTTTCGAAGGCTCCCTCGCAGCCCATTTCACAGACTCGTCGTTTCACACCTCACGGGAAGATTAATGCAGGCATAAAAGCCTGAATCTATTCCCTATTACAGGTGTTTTTGAGGCATGCTGTCTCACAATAATGAACAATTACAAGCCCTGTACTTTGCGACACAAACGGCCAAAACAAGCATCTCGTGCTCATCTCACTCCTCCATTACTCGCTGTGGTTGACAATGCTTTCATCGACGATCTGCTCAGGTCAAAAAGCAGTTTTCAATGCTTACTGGGTTGTGCATAAATACTGCCCTACGATTTAAGAGAAGAAATCTACAAGGAGGGTATTAAAGCACGTTCTCCAGTGCCTCTTTACGAGAACAATTTAAGTGTTAGTAAAATGTTCTCAAGTATATGTTCATTCCTGAACATTTACTTGAGAACAATTTACTAACACATAAAGAAGTTAAAAATTGAGGCCCATCCAGTATTCATTCTGTTGGAGGCAGATGGACTCCCTCAGATACTGATGGCATTAACTTTTATGGGCAGAACCTGATGTCGGATTGGAAGGATTAAAAAGATTCGAAAATTTCGAGACAACCACAAGCAATCTTCGTCTTGTGCGTGAGATCACTCTTTAGAACTTACTTACTTTGATACTTTGATGGTCCATCTTCACTGTTGGGTTGATCTTCTCAGTGTGGACCACATTCCGCGTTTTTCTGTCTCGGGCGGCTCTGATCCAGTTTGGTAATTCTTCTCGTGTGAACGACCTGGAAAATGTATCGGACAAGCGCGTAAAGGGTCGGCGAAGTGGCCTTTTGACGTCTAATGGAGTCCAGACGGTTGTTCTTGTGCTCCACCTGTCATCGTTACGGCGCATAACGTGCCCTGCCCATCTGTGTTTCGCGGATTCCATGTATTCTAACGGATCCCTGATCTTCGACTCTTTCCTCAAATCAGTGCTAGTGAGACCTCGTTTCCACTGCTTCCATCTATTCGTTCCTAGAAGGCATCTTTCTAGCGCCCTGTGTGTCGTTCTCATAGCAGTGGTGATGTTCTTGTTGTCAGTCCAGGTTTCTGTACCATAGCGTAGGACCGGGAGTCATACGTCCGATACCCTGAGACGTGTCTCAGGCCACCATCACCTTTGATGGTGCCCGGATGGGGAACCTTCACCTATGGCGAAGAGGATAGGATGGGTCCGGGACGCAGTCCCGGACTAAAAAAAGGAATGAAACTATGCATAATAATTCGGGCAAAGCGGGTTTACATGAAATGCGCAGTTGTGACTTAAATTCTTCACACAATACAGTCTAAGAAAAGCCGATGTTCAAACATGTCCTGCTAATTCTTTTGGAGAAAAAGTTTCCATGAAATTGGTAGGAATTTGCGGCAAAATTACGGTTTGACCGACAATATCGTTCTTCATTTAGGGAAGTAAGCTTTGCGCAGTTGTCAGACTTCCTGCCAATGTTATTGAGGACTAGATGACAGCAAGATCACAAAGGTGCTACTGAAAATGGCTGAGAAATTCATGAAAACACGAAAAGAGGATTATCTTGCTTATTTGAAGGAAGTGGAGGTTGCGCAGTTGTCAGCTGAATTGAGAATGAAATTCTGAGCAGAATGATATATAATACGTGATACTTTCGTTCACTCCCGACGGAAAAACCAGGGTGAGCCAAATACCCCGTCTGGCTCACCCTCGCGTCTGGCGCCCTCCCATATTGCGTGCTCTCTCGCTAACCCCCCTGAGCTACACGGGGCATTTGGCTCAGGCAGGCTTTTTCAGCCCAGAGTGAAAGGAAATATGAAATGTTATATACCATTCTACTCGGAATCTTACGGGCGCGGCAGCTGACAACTGCGCAACCCTTGAATTTTTGATCTGAAAGAGATATAAAGTAAAAAAGCGTTTTCATACATGACCCGTTTTCTGGGCCAGTTTCAGATGAGCGCACCTGCTTCAATGGGCTTTGCATGCGCAATGATGTCGCCAATTCAATAGGCAACTGCGCAACACACGATATCTCAAGATTGTTGAGAAATTTTAAAGGACGCAAATCCCCCGTCTAGGTTTTAAAAATTGATTTCTCCCTGGATTCTTGATGAAATTTGTCGGTCTTGGTGTCATCTTGTAGGGAATTTCGTGAGGAAAATCGCTGACAACTGCGCAACATACAGTTCTGTGAAACTACCGAGATATTTAGCAAAAATCGAGCAAAAATCGAGCATTTTCCACGTTAGGCTGAGGGCTGGTCCCGGCACGAAAGCAGGAAGCCGGCGCAATCCTCATCTTCGGCGTTCCATCTTCGAAAAAACAATCTTTTCTTCATTTTCTGAGCAATATTAAAACAGTTCTCGTTGAATCCATATTTCATACAGCTTTCACTGCCTAGTATATGTCATCGTTCACTTTGGTGAACCCTTCCTCAGCACTATCAAAGCTATGGTTGCGGAACAACCTCCACTTTTCGGCCCAGACAACCTTCACTTTTTTGACCCCTGTCTCACCCCTATCGTACGTATGCCGGGAGTACCGTAGAGTCAAATATGTGAGCCCGCCGATTCGTGTCTTTGATCTGACTCGTAATGTCTCGAACTGTGTCCATAGCGGCCCATGCTGCTTTTCGCCGTCTTCCGATTTCGGTTGTCAGGTCGTTCATATTTATCTCTCGTCCCAAGTAGACCAAGCTGTCAACCTTCTGCAAGGGAATTCCATCGAGCTGTATTGTCCCATTGTCACTCCACTGGTTGGCCATCGTCTGTGTCTTCTTCATTTTGATTTCCAACCCGATACTCTTGCCCACTTCATTGAGTTCGTTTATCAACTGAATCATCTCTTTCGTGTTTTTGCTGATGAGAACTCTTTAGAACTACGTGCTCAAACTGAATATGTATAACACTACGACGCTACAGCAACCTAAACCACACGACAAAGGATTCACCAATAACTGCAGGGTGGCTCATAAGTATTGTCTCACTATAAAAAGCGCACATAGAAGATGTAAAAACACATTCGCGGATGGCCTCTTCAGTGACTGTCTAATATTTTATAGCAAAACAAAAAAGATTGGTGTCTCTCGATGCCTTCTCCTTCTGCACAAACCATAGTCATCAGAAGTTTGGGATGTTTCATCGATGTGGACCGTTCGTGATTGTGCGGAATCTCCTTCTGAGCCTTCGCCAGTGTGACCGCCAGATATTGGACTGCCTCTTTCTTCAGACATGTCTTCTCTCCTAAACCAGGAATTTGAGAATGTTCCATTGAGGAGAAATAGCCGACTGCCCAAAGGCAACGGTGAGGAAAGCCACGTTGGCAAAGCCCCAATTATAGGGAGTCTTTCGTTTTGATGGACAGGTCCGAGAATCCAGTGGCAGTTTTCGTAGTGACTGGTGATTAGCCCATGGAAGCAAATAATTGTTCGCCATATCCTTGTGCCCAATCGTGAGTATTTTTGTGTTTATTTCCTCGGGAGCAGAAAAATCTCTTTCTCAGCAGAAATTGCGACAGATTTTCTATCAACGTTCCACAAGGCAACCATACCAGGAACTTCAGAACCACACAACACTCCTCATGCATCCCGTGTCTCTGAGAGTCGTAGAACCGCTCAGTCACTAGTACTTCTTTCCTGATACCGATAGGTGTCGCGCGCGATCCGCAGTATATCCAGAATCTGGAGCTTCTCAGAGGTGTACTCTGTGCCAAAGGAAGGAACTTGGAACGAAGCTGGTAGTAATTCTATATTGTGTTGTGCCTGACCAGGCTGTTAGTGGATATATGTTTTTTTTTATTTTATGCCTGACGTTTCAACTTGACCGTCGTCTTCGAAGGCCTAAAAGTGGCTCTTAGTTTTTCATCTGTACATCGAAACGTCAGGCATAAAATAAATAAATATATCCACTAACAACTTGGTCAGGCACAACACAATGTAGAATTATTACCGCAAAATGCCCAGGTTCAAAGAAGAAAGAACATGGAAGTTAAAGCTGATAGTGTTTTCGTTTCCTCAAGTGGCTGTGAGTGTGTTTCCATGCCTTTTCTGCGCTATTTTTCCCATTGTGGGATAATAATTATGCGTCACCCTGTAGTTTCACATTCAATTTATACCAGATCAATATATTCGGCCGACTGAGCCTATGCGGTGAAAGTTAGACCCAGTCGCATCTCTGACGCAGCTCACGAGCAACGGATACGCACGCATCCTAGTGACTACGGCGTTAATATGCCGCGCCTATCGGCCTTCATTGGATGTTTTGCGTAAACGGATGCGTGCATCTGAAGCATTGTGACGCACGTATCTACAGTGGGCGTCAATGACGGTGACCCGTCTGCGGCCTCGAAAGGTACGCAGCGCGACCGCGCCGCTCGAGCAGGAACCCTATCCGGGACATAGAATTATGGGGTTTCCTTGACAGTCAGTGAGTTTTCTTAGTAGTTATCATCAAAGGTGATGAACAACTATCAAGAAAACCCAGACTCGCCGCCGCGGCGACGATTCTATCGTGAGCGGCGCGGTCGCCCCGCGTGCTTTTCGAAGCCGCAGACGGGTCACCGCCAATGACGCCCACTGTACGTAGTATAAATTGCCTACCATATACAGTCTGTATATTTGGGGGTGTCGCATAGCCGCACCGCATGGTGCGCGATGCGGCCCCTTGCTGGAGGCGTTCCAGCGGCCGACCAGCTGATCGTTGATCGATGATGGACGCCGGCAACCGCATCGGGTGGGTTTCGTTCATGTTTTTCATGGTTTTTCCTTTTACTTTTTCGATCAAATGTTTGTAATTGTTATTGTTCATGATATTCCCATGTCCAGTAGTTTTCACCCGACCGAGAATCAAGCGCGAAATAAAAAACAATCTATAAAACAAAGAAATGAGAGGAACCGCTCAAAGAAGTTCCTTTTGAAGACAAAAACCAAGTAAAATGTGGTGGTATGAGCTACTGGACATGGGAATATCATAAACAATAACAATTACAAACATTTGATCGAAAAAGTAGAAGGAAAAACCATGAAAAACATAAACGAAACCCACCCGATGCGGTTGCCGGCGTCCATCATCGATCAACGATCAGCTGGTCGGCCGCTGGAACGCCTCCAGCAAGGGGCCGCATCGCGCACCATGCGGTGCGGCTATGCGACACCCCCAAATATACAGACTGTACACTTCTATCCATTGCCTTGCGTAGAAATCCGTTCGAGGAAACAGCGAACCAAAAACACCAGAAGCGAATCACTGGCGTGTGGTGGCCTTCTGAAGTGTTGTGAGGGGTGTGAATCGGTGCTTTGTTGGCTCAAGGGACCAAAGTGCGCAGGATGGCAAATGGCTTTGCTAGCGATGTGTGGGGGAAGTTGCCCTACTTTGCAAGCCTTCCGAATTTGTCCCTTGCTTTCATTCAAATGAGAGTGTTCTCTATCGAGCTAATGACTAAACTCCACAGTAGACAGCTCACATTGACTCAGTGTTGTCTATTTTTAACTAGCAATGTTCAACTAGTGACCATTAAAACTTGATGAATACCATGAAAATGGACAAATATAGCTCTTGTTATTCTTCGTTCAATGTCTCAAATACGCTTCATTGCAACGCTTTCAAATCTTTTGAATCAATTACTTCCTCTTAGCACCATACGGATGCGGAAGTTCTTCTCCAGCTTGGCCAGCGAAAATAGCAGCCTAGGGTAGCGATACTCTGATAGTTGTTTATCATCCCTTCTATATGTGCACAGTCACGGTTATGCTTATCAAGTCTGGTATTCTGTAATACTAATTGTAAGAAGTGTCAGGATTCCATTATTGTACAGGTGCTTGCTTTTCGAAGAAGTTCATAAGAACTACGGGCTGTATTGTGTCGTTTTCCAATGGCTGTGTTCATGAATGTTCTCAGAAAGGGACGCTCTAGCCTTGGCTTTAGAAGGATGGAGTTCTCCTGGGGAGAATGGGCAGACTTTGTCCGAGCGTTTCATCTCACAATCAGTCAACGATGAGAAACAATGACAAAGGTAGTTTAAAATTATCACTTTGTTCGAAAATCTCCAGCTGGTCCCGGATAGACGGAAAACGATGGGAAACGTGGAATTCATAGTCATACCACGATGCACCACATTATTATATTTTGAGTGTGGCCCATTTGTGTGAAGAGAGGGAGCAAATTTCCGCCAGCTTCTCTTCTGCACTATAGGCACACCCTATCTGCTCCGTAGAGGTCCGTCAAGCTTTTCTAAATGTTCTCTCGAATTGCATGGATTGAATTATCCAGGTAAACAATAACAATTTAGCCCTTGTTGGCAGGAAACGGACCAAGTGATGAGGAACGTGTGTACAAGAACCATGGGGTAGTAAAGGAGAGAGAAGGAAGAGATAGTGGAGAAGCATAAGCCTGGCAAAAAACTAGCTCTCGGTTTTCCCTGCACGTTGTATTTACCCGTCTCCATGAAAAAATTCCGCGAATGGTTGCGTCACCCGCTTAAGCCCTTCAAGCATGCAGCCACCCTTATGTGCAAATCTCTGCTGAGTACCTGCGTGCGACAGGCGCAGAAGCAGCTAAAAAATCCAGAGATTGGTGGTGTGCTAGAAGTCGCAAGGACACCGACGAGCATATGTCAGACTGCAGTATTAGTCTCTGCACCGATGGATTAAGCTTGTGGCACAATTTAGAGAGACACTGTCGTTGGTGAAAACAAAAAATGGGAGTGCAAAAATATTTTATTGAATTACATGGTTGAGGAGTTCGTTTGAGCTTACTTTTGATTTTTGATTTTTAAGTATTTGTGTTCAATTCTCTAACTTAAACTTGGTTTTTAAATTGGGAATACGCGCTGAAGTTTCGATGTCTTCATAAAAGTGTTGCCATACATTTTTTTTGTCAAACTTTCAATACCACCCTGAAAGAACAATCTATGGAGTATTTTTTCACATGAGTCTGCTAACCTGGTTTTGTTTTCATGAATCCTAGCCCTGGTAACCAGAGTGACAGGGGCTCCAACTTTGTCCCAAGTTCTCCCACCATCCCCGTCCCACCCACTTCGTGGCTGCACATTTGTGCGTCTGCTATTGATAAGTATCATGGCCTCTCTTTCCCTGTGCCCTCTTTATTTTTTGGAACTACTCCACAAAACTGATGAGGTGATAGTTCGACAACGCTGTAGAAAATATTGAAGTCGTTGTAAAGATCCGCCAAAGACTTTACATCAATATGATGAATAATTGTTACATTGTTTTTACAAAATTCTTACAATTATTATTCTTACAGTAGCCCTCTCTTTCGGACACTCTGATAATTGTGCAGCACGAACACAGCCCCAACAGCGTCGATTTCGAAGCTCATGGGCAGCTTCCTCTACCTGCCGTGATCCTCCCTTCAGTGGCTGCCATCACTGCTCCAGTTGTTGCTAAGAAGTTTGGCAGCAATTGAGGGAAGAATGACACCATCTGACGGAAAATGTTACGTAACGCACCGTTCGGGCTGCGTTTCTGCTGCACACTTTCAGAGATGTCGCACTTCATCAGGCCGCGTACATATCGGCCAAAATCCAAACTCTCAGTTTTGAGGCTTGAAGCTGTACAAAACTGTTTCAACAGAGAATCTTGGGTAAGATTACATGGGTACGACTACGCAAACATTCCGGTTTCTGCACGTAATTGCTTGTTTAAAACCTCTTCCCTTGCCGCGAGAAGAAGAAAATGTGAACAACAATAATGTACAATCCTTCCATATACAATACAATAGTGTATCCAACAATGTACGGCACAGAAGTGACGAAAACCCTATTTTGATATGGTCAGAGTACCCACTTCTTGGAGCAGGGGCGGATCCGCACCAAAAAGCGGGTACTTGGTGCTGGCTGCCCGCCACAGCAGCAATGACGGGTGAACACGTATTGACCTACCCGATCGATAAGATCAACGATGATACACGTCTTTGCACGTAAATTTGCTCCAGCAAACTGGTACAAACCCCGTAACGGAAAACGGGTTTAGAGGCCATTTTGGGACATTTCAAGCACATCGCCGGAATCAGCGCACCGAGGATTTTCGGAATATGTTAATAACTCGAAAAGATATGAGGTGGCCCTCTGCCTTTAAGATTACGTATACTATAGCGAAAACTTCATTACAGTCGTCTTTCTTCACCCAAAGGGTCGGGTCTGTTTTTCAGAAGTTTTTCAAGAAATATATCCTGTCGAGTTCGCTATCTCAGCACAGTAAACTTGTTGAAAAGTTTCTGAAAGAACTGGCTCAGTTTGTCATTTCTAAATCTTTTTGAATTGTATACGTTCTTCTACGGACCGGTTGCGCGTATTCAATAGTTTTTTTTACATCGTGTTCATATTTTCTCGCTGTGATTTCTCGTTCAACGTGATATGCCTTCGTACGAATAAATAAATATGACGTAGATATGATGTACTTAACTCTTACAGCAGTATATTTGCAGAATACTCATGTTACATGTTGCACTGTTCCCCGAAAATGAGTCGCAGAATTTTTCGAACTTACTTCACGTAATAAATAAAAATCTCGAATCAGTTTATTTTTGTTGTTCATTGTTATTTTTCCAAAATGATTATGACTACCTATTCGATTGAAGTAATTATTATTCTTATTTGTTTTGTTCTCAGTCTGGGACTCCAATACGGCGGAGACCCCACCTTTTTTCCAAACCTCCCTCTTCAGGCCCAATTTCTGCTTCCTCCACTTCTTTGAGCCGATTTCGCCTTTTGCAACGTCCTTTTTGCCCAGTTTTCCGCTGCAAAGTTGCATAAGAAATGTGAGAATTTAAACCTTCGCTCTAAATTTCACAGCAGCTGGTGAGAGACTTGTAAAGGCGCGAACTCATCTGCGACTGTGCTAGATTCAGTAATGCTAATCTCCTGTTGTGCCCTATGTTTGACGTACCCAGTGACCACTGTTACTCCTAGTACGACAACATTGAACCACTTCAAATAGTAATTTCCTTTCGAGAGTTCAAGAAGAAAGCATTGGTGGGTAGAAGTTTGTTGCTAGCCACACTCGCAGGACCTTGCTTCACCAGCCTTCCATATCGTTTGTCGATCTTTTGCTTTTGTTTTGAGGCTGACAGGCTGACGGGAAATCACAGTGTTTGCAAATGAGGCCGTCCAACTTTGTTTTCAATGCCTGCCGGCCCATCTTCTACAAGAGTAAGATGGAGCAGCCGTCGAAGTCCTCGATTCTGAGTTAGACATCTGGTAGTAGCATACATCGTTAGCGCATCACTAATGTTGAAAAACACAGAGAAGCATGACTTACTGTCCTTCTCAAAAAGATTGCCTGATTGCGCCACTGCACCATCGCTGCGGAACCTGAACGAGAGAAGCGGAGAGAGCATGCTCTAAGTGAGAGGGTCGAGTAGGTCCCGCCGCGATTCTGCAGCCGTGACGCTAAGAAGCCGCACGCGCGATCCGTCTATCTTTTTGCGAGGAACTGTACCTACAAGAAAACCGAATCACAATCGCGCACATAGCTGCGTTGCATGCGTCAGGGCACACAGACACCGGACTTTTGCACAAGCGCGTGTGATTTCTGCGTGGCGTGGTCACGAGTGTCAGTGGAGCGCGATAGGGCGCGCTGATAACAACATACCGATGTCACGGATTTCTAGTGTTTCGCGTTATTTCAGAGTTGGACATGAGTCCTAATTCTTCGATATCATAAAATCCAGCAATTTTTCGAAAACAAAAGTTTGAATTGGTGCTGCCTCTAAAGAATGACACTAACCATCGTTCTACTCGATTATCTGGATGTCTCTGAGATTGCGAATACAGTCCTCAAAAAGATTGAAAGACGATTGAAAGACAAAAAGACGGATTGCGCGTGCGGTTTCTTAGTGTCGCGACTGCACAATCGCGGTGGGACCCAATCGACTCTTGAAGCATGCTCTCTCCGCATCCCTCGTTTAGGCCCCGCCGCGATGGTGCAGTCGCGCAATCAGTCTGTCTTTTTGAGAAGGGCTGTACCTACTGGGGTTCCGCAGTACGCTATTTAGTTGTCTCGGAATATAATTCCGAGAAATGTTTATCTATCACAAGACGGTGTGCCCGGCTGTGATGTTTACGTTCAGCACGTAAAATAGCCTACCACAAACATGCTTTTACCCGTGACTGAGCAAAAGCGGAAAAACTAATCAGATCAATAAATCGATATTTTCATGCAGTTTGCTTGCCGTATCAGTGCTCTATTAAGCACATTGAAAAGCCTTAGGAGACAAGTCCTCACTGATCCGTGGGCAAAGATGTACTGTATAGTGCGTTCCGCTGGGGACGATAGTTGGGACGATGCCAGAAAGGAAAAGAACGCGGGAAACTGCGTAGCGATTGGAGAGGGTGGCAAGAAAAACAGGCAAGTGGCGCGAATACTCAACTGTCGTCGCGTGTGGAACAGAGTATAAAAAATGATAAAACCCATAAATCGATATCATAGCGCAAAACGGTCCTCGTATTGGTGTTCAGCGTATTGAAGAATCCCAGTAGACATGTCCTCATGATTCTCGTAGGTAGTGATACAATAAGCATTGTGACAGGACCCACATTCCAAACATTTTTGGTTCAGAACTGATAAGGAATTAGTTGGAGAGGTTCTGCGGCATTGGCAAAAAATCACTGAATTCAAAGGCAGTTGATATTCGTGATCAGCACCTCAAATTACCTCCCCCCCATGGGCAAAATTTGAGAGGATTCTGTGGGGTACACCATCTGCGGTATACCTACCGTAACCCCACAGAAATGGGGTAACGGTACAAAATGAATACGATATTCGCGTTCAGCACCTCAAATAACCCTCTATACAAAGTTTCAACGAAAAAAATTTTTTTTTGAAAATTCTGGGGTTCCTAATGTGAAATAGTGCCCATTATTCCTTCTTTTCACAGGAAGAATGTGTGGGTGACTACTATGGAATCTTCAAAAAATGTGGAAATATTGGTTCTCAGCAGTGACGAACCCAGGGGGAGGGCTGGGGTTGCAGCCTCTCCCCCTCCCCCCCACCCCACCCCGAGAATGGGCGAAATAAAAATCTTGTATTAGTTTATTTTTATTTGTTTATTTTTATCAACACTTTTAAATGACTTCTATTAGTTGGTTATTCATTCAGTCACTATTTTTATTAATTTTTTCCTTCCGCGTCCCCAAAACGGCGGAGATCCCAAGCCACCTTTCCCGCTCACTTTCTGCCTCCACTACTGGTTCTCAGGACTCCTGAGCGCGGAATGAGTTGCTGTTTACGAAGTGTGATATAGATATGTAATTATTTCTTCTATTGAATTCTCCATCGTGAATCACAGCGCTTGAGAAAACGTGGAATTTAAGCAGAGAACATGAGTTGAGAACGCGTTCTCCGTCATAGCGATCTGTCCTATAAGTTGGTCGAATTAACGGGTAAAGACCGAATCTCGTGCTTTAGAATCACCTGTCTATATTACACCTGCTCTCCATGTCACCTTACCGTCTTTCGCCTTTTCCAGCACGTCATGCTTTCAAAAACTTCATGCTGTCGATCTCATGGAAAATGTTTATTGGACGTGGTCCAAATTTAAAGCTGGGTTAGTATAGTTTGCCCAGTAATAATTGGGAGAAGGCAGCTATATAGTGTAGCTTCCTGGAAGCGCTAAAGTACCCAAAGGAAGTATATGGGGTATAGATATAATTCTCCGATTATATTATACGTCATACGCCTAGCGAATCACTGGTGGAATAGTGCCCATTATTCCTTATTTTACGACTAGCAAATCACTGGTTTCGCATCTACCTCTAACCTACGAAACAATGATTTTTGAAATCGACGCCACGAACTTTGGTGGCCAAAAGCGATCGCACAATTTTCGCAACTCTCAGTTTTAGATTGGGGTCTCATGTGAATAACAACACCGGGTAAACATCCTGGAATCTCCGTAGATGGCTCGCCCATCCAGGCGTTCTTCCACTCAACCGCCTGAGGTATTCATCTCACCGCTTATAACTCGGCCGATTGGAGGTGGATGGCTCTCCACACGACGCGACGCTCGTGCTGTGTTAGTCACGACATCCCGAATGCTGTTTGTTGTCGTGTTTCCAATTCACAAAATTGTTATTTTGGAGCGCCAAATATGCAGCCGAGCTAATCGCAACCGCACATTTTATCGCCGGTGCGTCATTCCTGTTCCCTTTGTGCAATTGCACGGCTATGCAGCTCTGTTTTGAGCATTTGTTTCCGTGTTGAAGCTGTGTCCAACTGGTCTTGAGGGATATTTCGAGACTCGGTCGAAATGTGATTACGTGCGTGGCCACCCTAATGGTCAACCTTTTGTTGTTCCGGACTTTTGACGGTAATGGAGACAGCCACGAGAAGTCCTTTACCTTAAAGATCTACGAGATCAGTCCCTCTTATCTTTCTCACAACTGTCGCTTCATTGCTGGCATGACATTATTCTTTTATTCTAGGACATGAGTATTTCGTTGCAGTCATCCTGATTTAGTTTCGCGTCCTTAGTTGGTTCCGTGACGCATCCGCTCCGCAACACCACTACGACTCGGCCTCGTGGTGGAGATGCTTTCATTCTCACACTTCCTGACATGCACTGTACATTTTTCAACAAGTTTTGACTGTCTGTCCTTGCCCGTTGCTGTTAGCACATACGGTATACGTGTCAGGAAACGAGCGTGCCGATTATAGGGCAATTTATACTAGATGCGACTTGCGTGCGACTTCCAGACGCACGCGTCCATTTGCGGATTTTCTACGAAGACCGGTCAACGCGGCATGAAATTCTCAATGAAAAGAACGCGCGGCCTTCGCGAGGCCGTAGACGCGTGCGACTGAGCTGCGACTGCGATGCGACTGGCCCCTATTCTTCATCATATAGTCGCACGCGCGTCAGTCGCACGCATCCAGTATAAATTGCCCTAATCGAACACTTATCACCCGTTAGGCCCGGTAGGACAGGGTACAGAGAACCGCCATGCCTGGACTTTCCTCAGGATCTGCAGTTCGTTCCTGATCTAAGACGATCAATAACGTGGTAAATGTGTTGCGGCATCTTTTGAACCATATTTAGCTCTTTTTTTCCTGAATTCAGAAGGAGTATGTGTCATCGTGAGGGAAAATGGGGCATTACCAGGCCGTTGTGATTGGCGCATTCAGTCAATCTACCAATTACGGTGATTTAGTAACGCCCATTTTCCCTCACGATGATACACATCCGTTCAGAAAGAAACGAAAGGAAAAAGGTAGAACGCCCTGATGCTACGCATGTGGCTGGTAAGTCTCCGTAGACGGAGCGTGCCGGAACGTGCCACCTCATCGTAATCACGTTGCGACGGTGAGGTGTTAGCAAACGAATCAAAACTGAGACAGAATGACCGCAACTACCTCGTCGATTTCAGTAAGCGTAGTTATTTCACGAACTATGTAGACGTAGGAGTTGCACCAGTTGTTTTGGGTTGTTGAGAGCAAACAAACCTACGTTAACATGGCATTTACCACTTATTTACATCGTTGAGATCAAAAGTTCAATATGCGAAATGTTTGGAATCAGCGGTGCAGATGTGTAATTACCCGAGATGTCTTAAATATGTATAGTCTTTCCAAAAAATACTTCCCTCCCGCTACACTGCGCGTCGACTGAGCCATGTCGCAGCACGTATGATAATGCATAGGAGGCGCGGCGCGGCTCAGCAGACGGGTGGTGGATGCCGGGGCAAGTATTTTTTGGAACGATTGTAGATCTGTGCACTCATCTTAAAATTCGAAACTGCATAAAACCTTCATTTTTGACGATTTACCAAATGTTCAGAAAGTGGTGGATTTGCGATTTTAAACTAATGTGTAGTCTATTAAGATGAACCGTGCCAAGTTCTGCAGCGCTTACCTTCTTTCCATATCCTTTTTTCTGCAACAATACCAATCATTAACAGTACCGTACGGAGTTGTTGCTGGGAATCGTGACAGAAAATTGGCAACTCTGTCACTTTGTGGACCCGAATGGACAACAAAAATAATAAGAATGTTGATAATAATACAAGATGGTTGATAACTATTATTTCAGATTTAAAATAATAAATTATTGTCGTTCGTTTATCGTTTATTTCATTATTTTAAAATAGTTTTAAAATAATAATGAAATAAACGACTAGAATAAACTAGTACAAGTTTCCAACTAAGTAGACACATTGTCTGCCAAAAATAGAAATTTTTGGCTTCACTTGAAATGAAGTTATAAACGAAGGTTCAAAAGTTAATTTCTTTTTGAAAAATACTGTACTCACGAATGGCTAGATGAGCCGTTAATAGCTGGGTGATGGATGGCTATTGAAGGCTTCATTTTCTAATGCGAAAATGCACTACTCATAATTATTAGTTAAAAAAATCTGCAGCTTAATGTCACAGCAGTTTCTATTACTGTATGACTATGAAGTAGTCCGATAATTTTGCATACAAACTCATCATCCAGACGCGCACTAGGGTAAAAACCTCAGGTAAAGGCTTTGAATTTTTCCTATAAGCTCCCTATAAGATTTTCCTTGGGCAGTGCTTGTGTTCTATCACTTTATGCCAAAATTCGTTATGAGGACATCAAATAACCCCTGTTTACAAAATTTCAGAAGATTCTGTGATATATGGTACAAACGATGTACGCTTGAACCACTTCAAAAATGGCATTATGATACAAAACAGATGTCAAATTCGTAATCAGCATGTCAAATAACCCCAGAGTGGATGTTTTACTTTTTGAAATCGTCAATTTTTTCAAAATTTAAATTTCAACTTCATTTCAATCCGAACATATGGTGGTGTTAAGTTCATCATCTTGTGCATTGTATTGGAGCTCTGCCAAGCCTCAACCCAGGTATTTACGAGCCACGCCCTCCTGTTGCGTGCGTTACGTTGCCTGCGTATCCCCAGGCGCTGTGGCGGCATGTCAGCTCCCTTTTCCGAGTACTGAACGTCGTTGCCAAAGCCAAAAAGTTCAAACATTTATCCACCACTTATAAATTCACATTACAACACGAGCAGTCATCCATTTGCTCTCCTACTAGGTGAAATTTCGCGTAAGGAAGGAGCTTCGTTTGGATTCCAAACTGATGAATAACTGCATTTCACCCCTAGCAAAGCCTGTAGCTCCGCTAGCAACCAGTGACATCCTCGTTGAAGCCTTTCACTCATTGAACTGTCAAGAGAGCCTAGAGATAAATACTGTTTTGCTGCAACGCACTCTTTTATTTGGATAATCCCAAGTCTCAGATCGTCTCTTGTTAATGAGGCTTCTTCTATTCACAAAGCTGGTGTTACACTCGTGTCATAAGCAGTCTTGCGGCTGTGTTTACAAAAGTTCGGAAACCAGAAAACGTAACATGAAAGAACACTATAGCTAATAACTCTATTTATGCAAATAAGCTCCGAAGGACAGCTTTCATGGTGGACTTTAATCGACAGCATGCGCGCGCTCTGGATGAGCCTCATTATATGTCAACGAGGAAGTTCTGGGCCGAATAATAAACATTTATGGGATTCCATTTCTCTTCGGCACCTTTGCGTTGCCAGGGGCGAAATGCTCGCCTCAAAAATGCTTGTTCGTTTCTTGAACAGTAACATGTTTTCCACAGTCCCCCCTGGGGAATCTATGCACTAATCAACTCTCATATTCGTCTCCGAAGTTCAGGTCAAAAAGTCGACACGCAGCGCTAGCGCGAAGTATGTACTATTAAATTCTTTCTTCTGAATTTCATCAGTTATATGTACAGGGAGTCTTTACAGCTTACTAAGAAAAAGCAGTTGATATTCTTATCCAACTAGAGATCAAGGAATGAATGAAGGAGAAAATGATGTCGGTAACGCAGCAGTCAAATCAAATGTCCTAAGATTGGCTTATGATTCGTACCATTGGGTTCCACTATGACCAGATTCCTTCAAGCGATGAGAGAAACCTAAATCTTGGCTTATCCACTCTGTCATTCCGTAGAAAGATTAATGATCTCCTCTTACTTCATAAGATCTTGTATGGAAAATGTGGACTCGAACCTCAGGATCTGATCTCCTTGAGAGCATCAAACACCCGTGGTGGAACCATTAAATATCGACTCAGGAGAGCTCGACTTAATTGCAGGCGCTATTTCTTTGTTAATAGGGCTGTTCCCATTTTTGACGAAATTCGCAAAAATCATCAAATTCCTCTCGGGTACAACACATTCAAAAAGCTTCTCGAACACACCCTCATTCGTTGATGCCGTACATCTCTGTTTGGTGACTGCTGTTTTATAGTTGGTGATTGCTGTTTTATAGTTTATGGTTCGTTGTTTGTTAGTTGGTCAGTTGCTGTTTTATAGAAATGGTCCTTTTTTTTTCTCTTATTTTCTTCCATTGCATAAGTTTCGTCTTATGTAATAAATGAATGATTGAATGAATGAATGAAAGATTTTACACTAACCGGTTTCGGGGCTTGAACTAGACCGGAAGTGCAGCTTTCCTTGGCGCCCCCGGGACAGAGACCCTTTCATCAGTAGTTCCCAAGGAAGATTCAGAAGTGCTCAAGGCTTAAAGCTATACTAAGCAATAGAGAGTGAGAGAATGAGAGGTACATGACGTGGGAACAGAAGAAAGGAGTAATGTCCTGAACCGCCTTCCTTTTATATGTCGTGTGCCAGTGAGCTAGTTATTCAAAAAAGTGCGCCACTACTGCGAATTCATTCATCATATTCTTTATCTGTTTTCCAGAATAGAAAAATGCTACAAGAAACGCACTTCAATACAAAAGGTGCTTTTCATTGAACCCATATGAGATATTCAACTGAGAGATCCTCGAATGAGGATTATCTATGTGCGCGAAATTTTCCCCGGATAATATGTATCTCTTGCCAAGTCCTGCTACAGGATTCTCCTTTTGCTAACGAGGAAGTGCTCGCTTGGTTATAATTAGAAGTAACGGGAATATTTACTAGCTTGCACAACATTTTGGTCTGCATGAGGAATAACAGTTAGAACTAGAACAGGAAGGAAAAACACTCAGAGCATGTATGCTTCAAAGGGTGAAAGTATTCAACACTTAAACAATATACAAGAACATGTACATTGGCCCCATCATTCTTGCACCACAGAATACCGCCCGTTTGCTCCGCCGCGCGGCAGCACCATCTACGCATGGGTGCTGCGATGCGGTAAAGCACACGGGCGGTATTCTGAAGGATCAATGACCGTCAGTGTGTACCTTTGAGTGTGGGTGGAGCAATTTTTGAGTTATTGATGACAGCGCGCGTTTGCGCTTGTCTGGCCCAGGACCTCCGTCAACAGCGCACCATTCGCATAGTTTCGCGCGGTTACCATGAAAATTAGTACCTTAACTAAAATAGCTACTTTCAAAAAATTGACTAAGTAAGAATTCAGCTTTGAAAGACTTTCACTGTTACAACGTAAAAAGGTGTATTCAATCTCAGCTTTCCCACTATCATGCAGCGAAAAGTTCGTGAAAGATGTTTTTAGTGTCATCAATAATTGTGTCAAGAGAATAGAGATTGCCACGCATCCATTTCAGAGAATAAAGTTTCACAAAAAACCGAATTGTTTTCGAGTAAAAAATGTGATTTCGCATGAATTTTCTACATTCACTACACAAGAAATACAACCAACTCTACCTCGCTTTTAGAAACTATTAGAAACTCTTCTAAAGGCTTTTTGTTGCAGCAAGAATCTGCCTCGAATTATCCTCAGACAAAGCACTGTCCGGAAGTATTGTGTCTAATTCATGGAAAAATACAGCAGAGGAGGACGAAATTAGGGTTTAGTAATTCATAAACAAATTTTGCCCACATGACCAAAAAAGCGTAGCTTGTGAACTGCGCTGTCGTGAATGGGCTGAGTTGTAATTTTGATGTGTAATCACGGCAAATATTGATAAGTATCTGTCTTTTCTGCATTTTCTGCAAGCTATTGCCCATAAAAATGAAGGTTATGTGGGGGGGGGG
>JARK01001443.1:552293-582610 GCA_000688135.1 Ancylostoma ceylanicum | reverse complement strand
CCCCCCCCTCCTGCCCACTTTCTGCGTCTGCCACTTGTATTCGTCGATTCCGAATTCAAGTCAAATGCGTGGTGTACCTCAGAAAAGTATTAATTTGGAAATCGACCATTTCGTCATTCAGTAGAATAGCTCATCCCTGAGGCTAAGATGATATCAGGGTAAAGCACGGGGTGCGAACTGACGTCCCCAAATACGTACCCCCCTTTTGCTATCACCTGGGTATCGACGCATCAATAAGATTTCATAGTTTTTTTAATCAGTAATTGGCCTTTACCACTTTGTGATAGAAGTTCTAGATCATCACAGCCAAACTTGTCAACTTTAGGAGAGCGTGTCCAACACGTTTGGACATGTTGAAGATGCTAACCATGGCACAAATGAGAGGGATCAGATTGCTAGAAAACTTAACATGTGTGAACTGTTCTTGTCTGAATCTTGGACATGTTCTAATATGTTATCACACAGACATTCATGTTCTCACCCTCTGCTCTCTCCTCGGTCCTTACGCTTGATCCGCATCCCTCTTCTTCTCTCGAATACTGTAGCGTCCACCACAGGACAGGTGCGATAAGGCTGCGATAAACGCACCTTCTTCGCACCCCTCCTGTGGTGGAAGCCACAGTAATCTTTTGCGCGATGGAGCACGGAGTCGCGCTGGAGCGCAGAATATCCCTCTGGGGAGTTTAGCTGGCTCAAGTAGTGAAATTCAAGGCGCGCTCGTGCGCTCCAATGCTCCAGTCTATAAAATCCATCGGTGAAGGCGCAGACCTAAGCTTGAGTGTGCACCGCGGCTGTATTGTAAGGGTATAACTCGTTCGAATCATTGCTGTTATAACTTCACTGGACCATTGAGATCAATGCGAAGGCTCACAATGAAGCCGAAAGTGCAAAAACATCGTATAATCACAAATCATACAGAAGAGCACCAGTCAAGATGGCGCTGAGTGATGGTGGCCGAGTTCGACTCCAAACTCATGCAAGACGTTTCCGGATATCTTAGATGGTAAAAAGTGTAAGATGACTTTCAAAATCTTACACAAATAACATTAGTAGTAATTTATCGCCGGGCCTCCGCCCTGGGCCCGTACGTACCCCCCTTTGCTTTTCCGTTTTTCTCCTCCTAATACGTAGGGGTGGTATGAAACATCGCACCCGTGCTTTACCCTGGAAGATATCATAGAATGGTGAGTGATCCGAAGCACAGTCCAAGCAGAAATAACATTATCCTGTGTGTGAAGTTGGATTTCCCTAGTCGCCATTGATTTGCGGGTGATGTCTGCTCCGGAACTGTTCGAAAACAACCTTATGAGTGATGTTTTTTAGTGCCATACTAGCAAACAAGTGCTATCTCTTGCAGCATCTTCTGTCCCTGGTTACCGATCACTTCTTGCAGAGCGCCGGCAAACTTTCGTATTGGCCTCGTTGTCACCTAATTTTGAGGCTCTTTCCGACCACAGATCGTCGCTCGCTTCCGGGTCGTAGACTGCTGATCATCAGTAACTATGCACTTTGATACAAAGGTTATTACTTGTTAGAGAGTGTGTTTCGGGAACCAGCACCTACCATTATCCCCCGAAAAATTCAGAAGTGCCTCTATTCCGGAAGTGCATTCTCATTTAGGACGGGAACTTCCACCCGTCTATGTTGCTGAAACAGTGTTCTTCAGGGGAAACCTGGCAAAACTGTGATATGAAGCCATTTTCCAAGGCTGATGATGTCGTTTTGAAAGAAGTTAGAGCTGCCATCATCAGCACTTATTGTGGTGGAGTTCTTTCACCGTTTATATGTACTTCATGAAGCGCT
Source organism: Ancylostoma ceylanicum (assembly GCA_000688135.1). NCBI lineage: Eukaryota > Metazoa > Nematoda > Chromadorea > Rhabditida > Ancylostomatidae > Ancylostoma > Ancylostoma ceylanicum. Next base: position 580,807 of record JARK01001443.1, on the reverse strand, counting down.
AAGTAATGTCGGACACTGCGTTATCGAAGCCAGGACATCCGACAGTAAATATACTGGCAATCACATACTCGCAGCGGAAACTTATAGAGTATGATTGAGTAGTATATTGGCGCATAGCTACCCAGCACCTACAGTCCTTGTCGAAAAGTTAGACGGAATGCGCGTGCGGTTCGGTGTCGCTACGACCCCGCCGCGGCGCGGCTCCCACTCGATACGATCCGCCCCGCAAGGCATCTTTGTCGTGTTTTTCGTTTAAAAAAACGTTCTTTCGCGTTTCATCCTTGCAGTTTTCGCTCTATACTCATTTCTTTACACTTTTAGGACAGTGCACAGCAGTTTTTGTTCCCCTTTGAATTGGTTGTGTCTAGTTTTGCAAAATATTCCATATTTTTTATTCCTTTCTATATTTTTCGCCCTAAATTGCTATTTTTTGCTATTCTTTGCCTGTTTATAGTTGCATTCTGTTGTTTCGATGTTGTGTTCATCGTTCGCTTCCCGCATGTCGCTGTTTCTTCGTTTATTTGCTCACGTTTTTGTTTCAGATAGATTTCCGATCATGTCTACTAAACGATAAATGAAGAAACAGCGACATGCGGGAAGCGAACGATGAACACAACATCAAAACAACAAAATGCAACTATAAACAGGCAAAGAATTTAGAAAGGAATTAAAAATATGGAATATTTTGCAAAACTAGACACAACCAATTCAAAACGGAACAAAAGCTGCTGTGCATTATCCTAAAAGTGTAAAGAAATGAGTATAGAGCGAAAACTGCAAGGATGAAACGCGAAAGAACGTTTTTCAACGAAAAACACGACAAAAATGCCTTGCGGAGCGGATCGTCTTGATTGGGAGCCGCGCCGCGGCAGGGTCGTAGCGACACCGAACCGCACGCGCATTCCGTCTAACTTTTCGACAAGGGCTGTACTTTGTTGTGCCATACCGATATGAGCCGATATTTATTTAACAAAAATGGCACACAAATAATCATTTTCTCTCCTGGAAGCGCGAGTGAAGTAGTGAATTTTCTTGACGAAATGCGCAAGGCATGGATGCATAATTTATTTTCTCCTTGTCTAGCTCCTCACAGCATGTTTACCCATCCGTGACGTTGTCTATACCCATCTGCATCCCATGGGTAGGAGATAGCCTATCCCTTCAACTATGCATTTCGGCCCAGAACAACTAGTACGCCACCTGAGCGTCGCATCCTGTAACACGAGCTTGTACACATAACACGTTGGATCAACTCCTTCGTGACTTCTTATTCAAGCAATCGTTAGAAAAATCGGCGTGTACAGTGGTCGTCAATGGCGGTGACCCGTCTGCGGCCTCGAAAATAGCGCGACGCGACCGCTCCGCTCGAGCGAGAATCCTCTCCGGGACATCGAATTATGGGCTTTCTTGATGGTCAGTTAGTTTTCTTATTAGTTATCATCAAAGGTGATGAAAAACTATCAAAGAAACCCAGATACGCCACTGCGGCGACGATTCTAGCGTGAGCGGCGCGGCCGCGCCGCATGCTTCTCGAGACCGCAGGCGGGTCACCGCCATCGACTCTCACTGTAGCTTTCCTTCTACGCGAATCACAGCGGAATCGCGTAAAAATTACTATGTGATCCATACTTTAGCGAAGTTGTGAAATTGAAATGTGAATCTTCAGCAAAAAGCATTCCATTCCCGTGAAAGTAAAACAATAGAGAAAATTGGCAAAGCTATTCATAAAGTCCTTAAATGTTTCCGATAGTATGCAGTAGAATGTTACTATAGTTGAATGTTACTACTGTCATTTCAGGGGCTATTATTGTCATCATTTGTGTTGTATTTGCACACGTATACTTACAGTCCTTCTCAAAAAGATAGAATGATTGCGCGACTGCACCATCGCGGCGGAACCTGAACGAGGGAAGCGGAGAGAGCATGCTCCAAGTGAGAGGGTCGAGTGGGTCCCGCCGCGATTCTGCAGCCGCGACGCTATGAAACCGCACGCGCAATCCGTCTAACTTTTCGACAAGGACTATATTTCTGCCCACATGGTCTTACCATCTATTAACAAAATAAGGTAAAAATTTAATCGAGCGAGGCTAGAAATAATTGTCTGGGCGTCATGTTTTATTACACGCACACTGAGGAGTACTTCTATGTAATTGGCAAACAATGCTCCAATTCCAATAGATGACAAATAAGCGAGGAAAGAAAAAGAGCCCGATAATTATGCACTAGCCTAGTAATATAACAGCATTTCGCCTGAAGTTCTTTGGGTATTTTGTATAACTCACAATCAATCCAACTCCTGAAAGAGAGCCGTTTACAGTGCTGTCGTCTGAGGCCTTCACAATTTCTTCTTCACAAAATATCCACGCATTCGGCAAGATTTTTTAGAATTGTGCATGTGTAGCGTTATGAATTCTCGTGGTATTCTCTCCTCGATGTCCAAAAATGTTCCGATTATGAGCCAGCTGTGTTTCTGTTCCTTCAGGTGTTCCCATGCGCACGATCCAGAGTCAACACATCTTTATCCAGTGTACTGGAAGCCCGTAGTGGAGTGCCCCATGGCGGGGTTCTGTCTCCTATTTTATTCCCTCCGAAATCCTAGAACTTTTGTAAAGAAATGGAGTCCGTTGCGTGCAATACGCAAATGATGTAAGGGTCTACCGAGAGATTACTCAATCGGAGGATGTGGATAAAATCCAAGATGCCATCAACTGCTTGGCTGATTGGTCCAAGAAGTGGCAGTTACCACTTTCACTAGGTAAAAGCTATCAACTCAGGAATGGTTACTCAGACTTACTAGGCTCCTACAATAATGATTCCGTTGAAGTGCCTACAGTTAACTCTGTCACCGACTTGGAATTTCACTATGATCAGAAGCTTGATTTTACTTCCCATTACACAAAGATCTGCAGCAAAGCACACATGCGTACTTTCCAAATATTTAAGGCTCTCTCAACTACTGACCAGAACGTACTTTTACAAGCCTTCAAAATGTGCGTGCGCCCCCTAGTGGAATTCGGGTCTACTGTGTTCAGTCCATACAAGAAAAAAGACATTGCAAAAATTGAAAAAGTGCAAAATAGCTTCACAAGGAAGATGCTCATTAGGAAAGGAAGCTTCTCTTACTCGTGTATCCCCCATGCAATATCAAGGAATCGTCATTTTATTATTACTTCTCTTGAATCTAGAAGACGCCTCTTTGACGTGTACATGGTCTATAAAATACTGCACGACTGGGACTTCAAAAAATCCAAGCGATTGTTCTCAATGATAACATCCATAACCAGAGGGCGTGAATTCAAAATCTTTTATAGACGATCACGAACTTCTATTAGAGCTAGAAGTTTCACAGTGCGAGCGGGTGCGGCATATCTCTCTCTGTGAATAAGAATGCACCTCCGTTAAACTCTCTCGCTTCCTTCAAAAGATTTGCCATCACTAGGATAACCTCCTATTAGCAAAATAATGGTGCAGTTCCAACCTTATGTAATGACTGAAGGAGATAGTGGTTAATGCTGTAATTGTATTGAGAAATACTGATTTCCATTCATGATACTAGTCTCAAATGTCGTCTTTAACTATCTAACGTCTGTCTTAAACAGCGTAATAAATGTATGTATCCATCAAGAATTTGAAATCCAGACGAGCTATTCTTAGCCTTGAGGGCAATTCCGAACCCTACCAACATTAAACGCCATGACAATTATTTGTTTTTGTGGTTACTAAACGCTCCACTTTGGTAAAGCATTCTTGGTCTGTGGGCGAGTGGCATTCAAAGCCAAAGTCCGATATGTTTTCGTGTGTGAGAATTTGAAAAACAATGAAATGAGGCTTTCCCGGCCGTTCCCTTGATTTTCATCACGTGCTACATAGATGCCCTTGAAAACACCCTTGGAACACTGCCCACTGCCATTAGTAGCGGCTCCATCTAAGCCAGTGTTCTCACATCTTCGTTCATTGCTTCCATTGTAGACGTGCGTTTCCGCGTCATTCCAAAGGAATCAATTCAATCCAACCAGCCTATTGTTATTCAGCAAATCCAGGCTTAACCACTCGTCATCTTTCCCCTCCTAATCCTTGAGATGCATGGGAACGGTGTTCGCATGACCATTCATCGGTAATGCGATATTCTAGGATACCTCGAGGAAAAATCTGGAGCATTCAGCTGCCATCATTGTGTTTTCTATCATGTGCAATTAACCTGAAATGGATAACCTACTAGTGCGCAATTTCCTTTTAATCTGTGCACTTGGAAATTGCATTTCACATCAGACTGAAAGGCGTTAGATAACTAATGCTCTGCACTTTCCTCTACTCAAACCCTGGAATTGTAGTCATCGTGAAGTACTGGGTAAAGCATTTTCTGGCACGTTCATATCTCTTCAATGCTCTTTTCTTCCCATCAATTTTCTCACCTCGATTTTGTTCTACTCCTGCTGTTCTTCGTCCTTCTGAGCTTCTTGTTCTCCACGACATTTCATTTCTGGCTCACAGTAAATATTATAAAAATAGATAGAATTGAAAAACTATTACATATTTCTAAAGAAGCGCTCGTAGTTATTGCTCATTTACGTTCTGAACAGCTCTAAATTCCGTTAAAGGTTAGAAATGAAAGTTTGCAAAACAAAACACGAAGACGGGATTCAAACCCTTGAGCATCTGCCTACGAGTTTGCATCACTATCCACTCGGCCATCCAGCTGCACCACTGTGATTGAAGGCGGTGTATGTCAGTGCGGTGTGGAATCATCGAGGTGGAATTTTGAGCTTGTATTAACCATTTAGCAGAATTCACGTATAATCTGGAACATCGTTCGGGACAAGCATTCCTACCATATATGTTTTGTTTCGAAACCGCATCTTAAGTCCGTGCACTTCCCGTCCCTGTTATTTTGAGGACTCGGACAACAGGAATTTCAAGAACATCGAAATTTGATGGATAAATCCAGTGAAAAATAGTTTTAAACTCGAATACTGAGACATAAATGTTTGAAAACAGCAATATAAAAAGGGGTTGAAAACAAGCTAACATAGAGGTTTCCACTTATTAGGTCGTCCATCACGCATTCAATACATACCTCTACGATGCTCAGATGAAGTCGATTGCGTGGCACTTTCCAGGAACGAGGATGATTGACGACAACCACTATATCCTTTCGTCAGTATTTTCATTACATCATAGTACCTCTAGGAATAAGGAAATTAAAACCGCCAGAGGGAACAAAATGCGAAGGGCAATTTTCAGTACACCATAATTCACATAAAATTTCCAGACCTACGCCTTTTCCCATGTAAATTCAGGATTGAGACCTACTATGCAAAAGTCTGGCAAACAAGAGGAAGGCCGAGATTCAAAGCAAGATCATAGCAGAAAATCAGGGATGGATTCAAAGCACTAGTCAAAGGATTTTCCTTGGTTGGCTGTGGAATCGTGTGGATTTGCGCTTCCCCACTGTTGAGGTGTATTTCCTCTACCCACTAAAACTGGGCCATTCTCCACCGAATCTCGAAGTTGAGGCCCAAACGGGTTGGGGCAAACGAGGCGTTTAGCAACTATAGAATTTGGACTGATCTAACCGCTGTCTTACAGCCGTAAAAACATCTCTCCAACCAGAAAAAAAAAACTACCTCTTAAAATGTCAAAATTCCAGGGAATGTATCTAGATTTATTTTAACAATACCAAATGAGCGAAACTTCTTTTTTTTTCTTTTTTTTTCTTTACATTGTCCATTTATTATGATATTCTTCCGTATTCTCCGAAAATACATGCCAATCCTGTTCTATTCAAAATTATACCTTCTAGAACTAGGGGTGGTGACCAGAAATTCTCTTATCCATATGGTAAAACTATGCTTAGATCAAATTGTTCCCCTGTCAGAGCTGTAGCGGCATACGTAAAACTAACCGAGGATATCATAATCACACCATCTTTCGGTTAGTTCAAGCGTATTATATCGTCAAAATTACTCGAGCCGTAGATGATTTGAGTATATGTATTTCTGTAAAATGTGTCTCTATGTTCTTTCAACTCCCTCGCGTTTTCCTTGAGAAACGTAATAAATGAATGAATGAATGAATGAATGAATGATGCCCACAAAAGATTAACGTAAGTAGTTATCATTGCTATATCACTGCTAATGCAGCTATCGACAATGTTTCAGTCCAAAATCCACTTCGTCTGCTTAATCAACATCAGCAGCAATAGCAGCATTTGCTGAGAAGATCTGTGATTTATCTGCACCTGTCGCATATGCTAACATCTATATAAATTGTTTCTGAATGTTTCCTCTATCTCGTCTCATTTAATATGCTCTTGTATCTGAGATCCATGACCATCACCTGCTGGTCGAGATCCACAACTCATATCTTCCTGGAAGAGCTTCCCTAAGCAACAAATCACAACGTGTGCTTCCAACGCTATTCCTTGTCCAATTGCAGAGCTAGCAGAATATCTAGCACTCTCTGTATCAAAGCGGAGGGGTCTCAGAAATTGGGAAAAAGTACAGCCATCGCTTTTTACATCACCGCACAATGTCCTTTGTAGTAAATGTAGATGGTGGAAGTCTTGTGCATCTGAATGGTTAAACGTTTGCCATGTAGTTTCAAAACTGTTGAAGCTTTAAGCCTCGAAATTTCTAATACAGTGGGCGACAATGGCGGTGGCCCATCCACGGCCTCGAAAAGCACGCGCCGCTCACAATGGAATCGTCGCTGCAGTGGCGAATCCTGGTTTTCTCAGTAGTTGTTCATCACATTTGATGTTACCTAGTAAGAAAACTAACTACGTAACTATCAAGAACACCCCAAAGTTTGTTGTTCTGGAGGGGATTCCTGCTCGAGCGGCGCGGTCGCGCGGCGTGTTTCTTAATTCCGCAGAGGGGTTATCGTTATCGACGCCCACTGTATCTGGTTGTGATTACTATTTTTGGGACAACGTAATATTTTATAAAGTGTCCTTGAATAATTTGGCGCCCACTCACCTGGAGAGTGCTCCTTTTATCTTTTACATTGTATCTACAGTCCTTGTCGAAAAAATAGACGGATTATGCGTGGGGTTTGTTAGCGTTGCGGCTGCAGAATCGTGGCGGGACCTACTCGACCCTCTCACTTGGAGCATGCTTTCTCCGCATCTCTCGTTCAGGTCTCGCCGCGATGGTGCAGTCGCGCAATCAGTCTATCTTTTTGAGAAGGACTGTATGTACTAGTGCTCGTATCCTGAACGTCAGTAGGTAAGTTGTGACTTGCCCGCCCTCGTAAATTGGACGTGTTCCCCTAGAAAAAGTGGGTAGGCTTTACGGGAGCAGTCTATTTCAGTCACAGGCAAGTAATAGTGAGGATAGCGAGACAAATCGATTTTTCCTCGGGAAACTCGACCTTTCCAAACGAGGGGAAGCCTACGATCCTCTAGGAACGTTCGTGGATCCTTCCAGGATTCAAGGCGAGTTGCTACATGAGCACGGTTATGTGAGAACAAAACGAGTTGCTATATGAACATTATGGAATTAGGGGTGTCCGCAGCAGATCGACTCTCACATTTGCGGGCTAACTTTCCCCGAAAAACTTTCACGCTTATAATCTAACTGCATTCTGTTCAGACGTCTGCTGGACATTTGGATTTAGATCCCTGTGTACCCTCGTTTTTCCTCTTTTTCTTTTTTTCTTCAAATGTTGTTAGCCAACTGGATGAGCAGCGTTGCCATTGCAAACTTAATTTTGGCCTTGAAGATTTTCCGTCCACAGCTGTGACGTTATAATGTTGTTTCATCGTCATGCCCTACCGTACATTTCTTGAAAGCGTCCGCAGTGACATGCGAATCTTCCAGATGTCGTTGAACGGCACACACGACACCGAGCAGCAGGTCTACGAGCCGTCCGACCTGATCGTCTCTGTCGTCTTCTGCTGCTACATCCTCTACACCGCGGCGATAGTCATCGGCATTCCGTGCAACGCCTTCGTCCTTTTCCGGATGTGCCGACTGTCCAAGAAGTGCGCGGACATGTACAGGTGCTCATGACCACGTGTGCCTGGCCTTTTCATCCCGTGATAGTTTGCTTTATGCTGTGGAGAGCTTCTTTTGCAGTAATGGAGTCGGTTTGTGCCTGTTCGTCATGGCCATAGCAGACATAGGATCGTTGTGCTCGATTCTGGTGCACTACATTCTCAGTATCCACACTGAGACGCAGCTGGTTCTGGATTACATCGGCACTGATGCGGTAAACGCTGTCTGTAAGGTGAATTTCTCACTTCTCAATACATGGTCACCCATATAAAAAAGGCAAAAACTGTATGTAGTACTAAAGCGCAGATATGCTCCGCGCGGAGTATAGCATCCTATTTAAGAGATAATTCAATGTCATATTGATCAAATAAGTGAAATGAAATGAAATTTCGATATCTCCCTGGTAGTTATCGATCACCGGCGACGTCGATTATCGATTAACGGCGACGCGTGCGGCACTTACAGCATGCTTCGCCCGGAATCAATACGCATCGTAATCGATGAATCCGGCGAGGGCGACACAGGATGTCATACTCGTCGGAAAGTATAGCACCAATTTGGGTCGTGTTTTGCATATTACGAGCGTTTCCACTTTCCTTCCGACACCTCCTCGAATTTTTCCTGAGAATGCGGCTCTGAAGCAACCTAAGATGACATCAGAATTATCTGTACCTTCAGCTACTGCCCTCACCCCTTCTTAAAAGCCTATTGAAGAGGGTTTTCTCGTAAATTCAAAATGAGCTTTCAGATTGCAACGTTCTCAATGCACATCTCCACATTCGTATCAATATGGAGCTGGCTGCTGATGTCAACGTTGCGCTACCTGTCAGTTTACCATCCTTTGCTGTACATCCGTCTCTGGAAGCTCCCAACAAAGGTACATACAGTGGGCGTCAATGGCGGTGACCCGTCTGCAGCCTCGAAAAGAACGCAGCGCGACCGCGCCGCTCGAGCGAGAAACCCCTCCGGGACATCAAATTATGGGGTTTCCTTGATAGTCAGTTAGTTTCCTTATTAGTTATCATCAAATGTGATGAACAACTTTCAAGAAAACCCAGGTACGCCACTGCGGCGACGATTCTAGCGTGAGCGGTGCGGTCGCGCCGCGTGCTTTTCGAAGCCGCAGACGAGTCACCGCCATCGACGCCCACTGTATTTAGCCCATTCTCTCCACCGCGCCATAGTTCTTACATGAAATCTCCGATTGTCCGCTGGAACCTATCTCTATTTAGATTTAATTAGGTTTATGCAGCATCTGTGGGCGGAATAGATTTCTCTAGAGATGAATTAAATCAGCTGTAAGCTTTTGATAGATTGCTGCAGAGAGCGTGCAGCGCCCACTCCAGCATTCTCTCGCAAAGGGCATGACGTCGCCAGCAGGTGGCACAGCTTCCGGAGATCTTCATGGAGGCTACCATTTGCGTGTGTAGTCGTAATTTATTGCGCTGCATAAGCGGTTGTGAAAATTCCACGCACGTCTACGGCTATGAAAAAGGGTTTTTCGCCACGAAAGTAACCATTTCGGGGAGATGTTCCGCTACTTTATCCAAGCATCCATATGTATCTGGACTCGCGTTGCTATGAAACCCTTTTTTTTTTGTTGGTCGACATAGTGTAAGCAAGAAAAAGAAGCCATGAACTGATGAGAAATGAGTAGGGCACTCCACATATGACGAAATGTGATGAAAACATTTCCTTCAGAGGACATATTCATGCATCTCATCTGTCAACCTCTGAGAATGTGCTAGAAACGGCGGAAATGTCATGATGAAAATTACTGACAAAGCTAAATATATGCATCCGAGATGCGATAGCACTTTCACAAAAAAAGTCTTCATAAGAAGGAAGATCTGTGATCACACTAAAATCCCGTTTTACAATGTTGAAAAACAAAATGCTACGTACGTACCTTCACCAACGTTTGAATGAAGGCAAAAACTGATTTTTGTATGGTCCAAAACAAATTATAAACGGCGTTAATACAAAACGCATTAGTGATTTTCACACTATTGTCCCGCAGTAAGTAGAGGAAAATCGCTCAGGATTCTTTACCGCAGACCTTGACACATTGCGGACCGAGCATATTTTTGCATGCGTGGCCAATTAGTGTTTATCCTTCAGTCAGTCCAGTATGACCCATTGCTTTCTGTGCTTGATAATGTAGCTCTGGAGATGGGCGGATAGAAAAAAGAGCAAATTCCAACATAAAAGCATAACATGAAGTAGTCTGTCCATCAAATGGTCATACGGGGACGCGAGATCGTGATGCACCATGTGAATCAAGTGGTCCGCAATGGGTAAAACAAGGTGTAGATTCACTAGTTTTACGATCCTAGCTGGATCCATGCATTTCTGTCTTAACAAAACTGCAAAAATAGACTGCACCCCTGCTTCATTTAAACGTCGCGCTGCTTTGAAACTGCTGACGAAATGAGTAACCACAATATTGTCTATGATTACTCAACTTCGTCTGAACTACTCCGAACTTCCGTACCACGGCGGAACCCCCAACTAACGATGGGCCCACCATTTTCCCCTCGATTACGGTGTCCATCCCCCCCCCCCTCCCAGTTACCCCACCGTTGGCCCACCACTGTTATCACTTCCATGCTGGGTCCACCATTTCTCCACGGTGGGCTCACCATGCTTGAAAAAACCCACGCTATCAGCAGGGACCACAATCTGTCCACCATTCGCCCACTGCTAACCCACGTTTAAACTTTTCCTTGTAAACAATTGTTAGACAGCGGCTGATAGCGATAGGAACTATCAACCATGGGATAACGGTGAGCGCACCGTGACACGAAAGTTCAGAGTAACTCCCTGGATGTACCCTTATAATGTATTCTGTATTTGTGAATTTAAGTACTATGTTCAGAGTCGCTTACATTAACATTTTCTACATAGCTGTCTTGAAGAGCACTTTGAAATAAATAAATAAATAAATAAATAAATAAGCTTTGAGGAAGCGGGCAATGTAGGCATTATTAGCATCTTCGAATCACAGCAGAAGGAGAAGGAGAAGAGCAGCATTTGACCTGTACTAAAGAAACCTGCACCGCATATTCCATCCTCTCTTCCGCGAAACCACTTTTTTTCAAAATTGCCAAAATCTTGTCTTTCCTAGGAGTTTTATCTGATACTCGGATGGCGTGAGGGTAAAGGGGAGGAGGAAAAGAGCAATATTTTTGAGGCCTTGGGGAAGAAAACAAAATATGTACTTTTCTCGGTAATAAATTGCCGCAGTGCAACTTCTTGGCATTGGCAGCTTTGTACTTTGGGAATTTATCTGCCGCTGAGAAGTTGTGAGGGACACCTCTATCCCAATCCAAACACTAAAGAGTAGAAATACACTGATAATCGTCCTTCACGATTTTGCCCTAATCAATTTTCGTCTTTCCTGAACGAATCACTCGTGGCGATTACATTATTAAATGAAGAGATACAAAGGGAACCACCCTTCTTCAAATAATCCTGGCCTTGCTGCTCAGAAAAAATGCAACAATGATCGCGATGGTCAAAGCTGTGTTTGCAGTGGGTAATTGTAAATCGTCACAGGAAAATGACGTTAAGGACAAAATTGAGGCACTGCTGTTTGACGTTGTTTGCTCTATTGCAATAATGGCTATGAATTGCTATAATGACATGCTATTCAATGCGTACATCTTCGTTTAATTCAACACATGTTGATATTTTTGGCAGTCAAAGACCATCGCGAGGCGAGGGTAAGGGGGTGGGCGTTAAAATATGTAGGAGTTTCTCAAAAATAGATCAGATAGCCGAGAGAAAATTCAAAAAAATAAATCAAATTGTGAGTTTGAGGAGTGGAATTAGTTTGTTAGAGAGCCGCAAATAGAATAAGGAGTCAGAGTGCCGTTCCAAATTTTGATTTTGTAAGGTTTATGCCCTTTCTTACAAGATTACATTTTGCCATAAAAGTAGGGGTTTTTGACCGTTTTTTTTGGATTTCATGTACATCATTGGAACCAGAAAATATCCTGTTGACATCTCGATACCCAAAACCACCTGACACACTGCCTTTAAAAATAACGACGGAGGTTACATTCCGGACATAGTTCCTAGCAGTTCCATTCTCAAATGCATGTGCTTTGTTATGGATCTCATTCTAACTTTTTTTTACAGCAGACCGAATGAATAAAAAAAAAAATGAAGGAGTACAATAATACAACTAGAACAATTTGTAGTACAATTTACAAACAAACAGAGCATGGGCAGTTGTTGAAAAATTTTATTTTTGCTTACCTGGCATCACAACAGGCTACCAGCAAAGCAATTTATACTAGTCAGACTCACACGACCCTTTGCGGGAATTTTTCGATGAAAACTGGTCAACGTGGATTGCACATCCTTGATGGAAGGAAGGCTTGGCCACCGCGAGGCCGCGAACGCGTGCGTCTGAGCTGCGTTAGCGATGCGACTAGCCCTATCCTTCATCATAGAGACGCGCGCGCAACGCACGCCTCTAGTATAAATTGCCCTTCAGTGACATAAGATAATAATTCCGTGGACAGCACAGATCAATTAACACTACTAGTGTGAGGAAACAGCGTTCTGAGCCAGTAGCACTGTTAGCATCTCCTGTCTGTTTTTCAGGGTACTGAATTCTGTTCGATTAGCTTGGGCTAGGATTTATGAACCCAAAATCAAGCGAAACCGGGTTAGCAAACTAACTTTTGCGTCCTGCGTCTCCCCAACGTCACATAGTCTATGGAATAACCAATCACGCTACCCATCGTTGGTTTGCATGGTTAGCGTTTCATGAATCCTTTGAAATCAATGAATTGAATTAGTTTTTGATTTACAGACCTGGAGAGCTCCTCTACCACGTTTTGTGTTTCGATCCATGATTGTATAGCGCACGTACGTGCTTATAAACAAATAAATAAATAAATCTCAGCCTTGGGATAATTTCACTGCTGAAATTGTGTAATTTCCCGACGACAGGGCTCGAAATCCTAGCCAAGTTCTGTTTACGCGCTAAAGTCCAGCGCGATATTGTTGGGATTGTGATGTGTTGTGGATGATCCATTTTGTGTATGTGCCGCAATTCAGGCGATGTTTACGGTGGTGTGCTCGGCCGTGATATGCAATGCATGGCTGCTGGTCTCGGTGGAAAATAATCCTTCTGTGGGTTCTTCGATAATAACTCGTTAGCCGTTGCTCTACACCCATCCGGCTAACGAATGCAGCGTTTGTTTTCGATTTTACGTTGTTCTTCTTTCCAGGGGGGCTGCACGATGCGTTCGCTTTTCAACACACAGCTCATCAACAAGGCGTTCCTGCTGATCGAGATCGTCGGGTACGTGGAGGACGAGCAGTTCATGGGGATTTCAGTCTAAGAAGCGAGTTCTTTTTCCAGCTCGTTTGTCATACCAACACTGACAATAGTGTACGTCGACGCATCCGTGCTGTTCGGGCTTTACTTCAAGATGAACAGCACCAAGGCAGAAGAACTCGATCTCAGAAGGAACATCTCACCTCGTTCGCAGGTGATCTACTCCGTGTTTTCCTTTTCAGAGCTTTGTTATCCACTCCATTATCATTTTCTCGGATCGAATGGAACCATACTATGAAAAATGCATCTATGGTTTAAAAAACATACAGATAGACATTTCGCATGCGCATTGTTGAGGGGTGATCAACAAAAACCATTGCACTTTCAATCCATTAAGGAATAAAAGTGTTGAGCTTTGGTAGAATATTCAGGAAAATCCAGATAAAACACCCACATAAGAGAAATTTTGAGGTGGAACTTCTAATAAATGCGCAGAAGAAATGAACTCCGAATGACATAATACATCAAGAACAAAGCCCAGCATCTGCTCTCAGTTGCTGCCATCATCCCCTCAATTGCCGCTCAACTCTCCTCCTGTTAGCAGCAACTGAGGAAAAATGGCAGCAACAGGGAGGAGATGTTATCACTACTCTCGCTCGACGTATTACTTTCAAGTTGCGCGCGTTCCTGACGCACAATTCTCAGAGGTAGAGAAAAGAAGAAAAGCGCAAGAAGGCTTTTTGCTGAAGAATTATCTGCTGGAAGACACATTACATTATGTTTGTACAAGAACATGACGAATGGTCCTTCCGTGATGATCAACGGATGTTTTACTCAGAAAGGAACAGATAAAATCAGGAGGCCGCATACTTCCACTAATTTATTTTTGTTCTGAACAGGTTCACGGGAATGCGAAGTGCACAAAAAGTCAGTTCATCAATTCGAAGTGCAAACTTCTTTATAAGATTAGACGTAGTTCAGGGTGCAGCCTAAGTTCCGGTTGAGAACATTCTTTATATCTTACGTGAAAACGAACCAACTTAAGCAGTTCCCATCACGGTAATATACAGTCCATCCGAAACGATGGGGACGACGGGGCGAGTGAGAAAATCAGAGGCGGCGCAGCAGAATTGGCAGCCTATAGGTTATTACCGTTCTACCAGATTGTTTTTATATTGACGCCATTTTCTACCGCTTTACCACTCTTACCCCCATAACCTTTCTATTCCATGGATTTCTTCATTAGTTTTATTCCAAACAGTCAAATCGACCCGCGCCGCAGCCGCGTTGCGTCTAGAGTTCCCGCCGGTCTCATCGGCCGCATCATTTTGGATGGTCTCTAAAATGCGGTACATAAGAACATATCAAGGCTTATGTCCAAACTGACCAATTTTGGAGTCCTGACAAGCTTCAAATACCCTGCTTAATTTTACCAAAATTCCTGCCATGACTTTGGCGGCAAATTCAATCGATAAATGGATCAGTGGAAGTAATGGAGGATGGAGGGACTTCGTAGGTTTCAGGTAGAACATATTTTCGGTCAAAGCCTTTGTATCCATGAAGTGGGGGACAGTTCTCTGCTTACGGTCAAGAGTGGTTTTGTCTCCGCACTTTGCAGCTCTCGTTTCGTACCTTATAGGGGCATTAGGCTTAGGAAGTACAGGGAATTCTTGACGGAGTAACAGTTGGTAGACCCAGTACAAAGGCTACGTGCGAACTGCCAAAATCCGCTCGCACGTACAGTGGGCGTCAATGGCGGTGACCCGTCTGCGGCCTCGAAAATAACGCGGCGCGACCGCACCGCTCAAGCGAAAATCCTCTCCGGGACATCAAATTATGGGGTTTTCTTGATAGTCAGTTAGTTTTCTCACTAGTTATCTTCAAATATGATGAAAAACTATCAAGAAAACCCAGATACGCCACCGCGGCGACGAT
The DNA here is from genome assembly GCA_000688135.1 of Ancylostoma ceylanicum. Lineage (NCBI taxonomy): Eukaryota > Metazoa > Nematoda > Chromadorea > Rhabditida > Ancylostomatidae > Ancylostoma > Ancylostoma ceylanicum. Next base: position 565,579 of record JARK01001443.1, on the reverse strand, counting down.
TCTCGCTTGAGCGGTGCGGTTGCGCCGCGTGCTTTTCGACGCCGCAGACGGGTCACCGCCATTGACATCTACTGTAGCGTTTCAACTAAGGACTTGAACGGTTGGAATGGACCAGCTCGCGCGCGTATATGCGACGCAACTTTCACTCCAGGGCGAATGCCCTGTACATATATGTATGTGAGGCGGGGAACCAGAATTCTGTGGGCCCTGGGCTTTATGGATTTTCGATAGGGCAAAAAGATCACATAAATATTTCTTGTCCGGGAGCATATGCCGCACCCGGTATTAAGCCCACCTGGCTTGCAGGGTCAGCTGAGTGTTTTCGAGTGTGTTCTTGGAAGCGCTTTAATGTGCCTTGGCTCCCAAAGTGAACAGTACAGAGTTTGAGCTAACGCCAAACTTTGCATGCATGCGACACATCCTATAATAAAATCATCTCGTCAACCATGGAGTAGTAAAACTTCACTTATTTTCCAGAACTGAAGCGATTCCTATTTGAGGCCTAAACCTGCACAGACCCTCCCCAAGCTTTTAATTTCTTTGCCTTGGTGAACAGTGTCTTTTCTGTCTAGCAAGTCCCAATTTTCACAAGAATTATTCTTAACTTTACTGTGCAATGCGTAGATGATTAATAAAACAATAAATTCAATCAACAGCTTCGCACAAGCTTTCGACCTGTTCCCAATTCATACCTTACAGCGTCACTCGCACTACCTCTGGCGATGGCTTGTCATAGCCCTAATCGACGTGGGCCTCAACGCGCCGGAAAACCTCTCGAGGTTGGCGTTGATCCTCGGCATCATCGAGTATAGCGATAGCGAGCTGTTCTACATCTACAGAATTGTGGCACAGGTAACCATTTCCGCGATTTGCTCATAACAAGGGGAAGGTGAAGACCTCCTTTCAGAAATATGTATCGTGAGATTGTTTTGGTGTCTATGTATGTTGAAATGGAAGTGCTACCAAAAGCTGTGTGTATAGTGTGTCGGTATCCGATCCGGACGGATAACAAAAGATGCGTATCGATCCTCGTCGGTTGAGGATCGATAACTATCTTTCCTTATCCGACCGGATCGGAGTCGTATGCATACCTATGTACAGCTGAAGGAGCATTTCTAAACGGTCGTGCTGTTTTGCACTATAGCATAGCTCACAATAAAAATGGAGAACGTTGCTCTCGAGTGCGGGGAAAAGGATTTCGACTTATCCACGACGGCCAAATCTAGCTTTCCTGATTTAATCTGGAAAAACTTCTGCTAGACACGTTGTCGCTGTTTATAGTGAAGCAGGTGAAAAATGATAACAATTTTCCTATGACGGACAAACCCGAATCCAGCTTCTACATACTCCACGGATACGATATTTATTTATTTATTTACTTGTTTATTTATTTATTTACTTATTCGTGATATGCATTATAAAAGCATTTTTGAGCATCGCTCAGCCACAAGATGTCGGTGTTTGGTCTACTACAAATGCTAGAAAAATACGCAGCCATGAGCGAGAGTTGAGGACATTCGCTGTCAACATGTCCTTAGGCCTTTGTAGGTATGAAAACAGTGAAAGGACATCCGTCTTTGTCACCCAACTCTATTGATGTTTTTCGGTGAAGATAAATGGAACTAAATTCGGCTCACTTTGTAGGGCATTCTCTGAGAGGTCTTCTTTACAATAACATTAGCATGATATTTGCGAACAGCAGCTAGACTGCAGAATTATTCGATGAAGATGGAAAAGATTCTGGACAGAATGTGAAATTTTACTCTTGTTCGAGGACAATACACTTCTCGAACTGTTCTCGAAAAGTTTCTTTTCTTGCTTCGAAAAAACTTTTTGTCTTTTGCCTATTGATTTATTTATTAAGTGCACTCATGGTGCTTCGAATACAGAATGAAATGAAAGAAAAAACACGCAACACAGAACTAAACAAGCGAAAAAAGTGTTCAAAAAGTCCTTCAATCTAGGAAAATGTAGGTATTACCACAATCGCATAACACGCATTAACACATAACGGACAATACGACCCACCGGTGGGTCGTACGGGAAGTTACGTAGAGGACAATACGACCCACCGGTGGGTCGTATCTGTTTCAACCCCTTTTCTTCAACCGAATTTTCCCAAATTCCTTCCCTACGGGTTATTCGACATGCTGATCACGAATATAATATCCATTTTGTACCATAGTGCAGTTCTGTAGGGTTACTGTAGGCATACTGTAGGTACTGTAAACGAATTTTTTGGCAAAATCCAGCGAAACTTTGCATTGTGGGTTTATTTATGATGCTGTGCACGGAAATCATATCATTTTCATACTGCAACGTCTTTTTGTATGATTACTGTAGGCCCTTTTGTATGGCTGCTGTAAGTACAGTTTTTCGTCTAGAATCTACCAAAACTTCACAGAAAAGGATTATTTCAAACGCTGATCACTAATATGGCATCCAATTTACATCACAAAATTTTTCTGGAAAGTTATGAGGCAAAGTCTGCTTAATGTATGGCAGTACCCCATATTTTGACTTGTACTGTATGCGTACCGTAACACCTCAGAAGGGTGTTTGGATACAAAATGAATGCCATATTCGTGATCAGCACGCGAAACAACCCCCTTTGCAGTGCTTGGCCAGTTCTTGAGGGAGACGGCTCCCTACAGTTTGTACAGTATGAGTACCGTAACATTACAGAAATGCTTCAGCATGCAAAACAGACTTCAGATTCTTAATCAGCACACCAAATACACCTCTTCCACGGCTGTCTCCTTGATAACAAAGCAAAAATTCGCGTTGGTCCGAAGTGGCTCAAAACGCAAAACGTGCATTGTCGCGAATGTGTTAAATAATTGTCTCTAGCGCTTCCAATTGAATATGATATTTATCAGTAAATTAGATTCCTGTACTGCTACTACCAGAAATCGGCGTTTATGAGAGTCTCTTATACATATGACAATGTGGATAAAAATGCCCTCTTAGAAGAGTTTCTTTAACCAACCTTTTTCTTTTTTAAAAGTGTTCGTTGAGACGCTCTATATTTGCTGAATTCTTCCCATCCAGTTCTCCTACAGAGTTTTCTGCATGCACGGTCCCAGCCCAGCCCCGCAACTATTGCAATCTTCAGTTCAAATTCAAACTGCAATTTTTGTAATGGCAATTCTGCATGGTTATGTCGTGGTAAAGGGCATTCCATTAATTCGAAAAAAAAAACTTTAATTTTGATGAGAAAACAAAAGTATGATGACCTTGACATTCGTGCCCATCACACCAGAAAAAAAAAACAATCATGGAGAATCCCAGAAATTTAAAGGCCGGGACCACCTCTTTTCTCACGTCGACGATATTAGCAGATTCTTGACCTCCTCGCCACGCTGATTCCAGCAATGTACAGTAAAAGCCAAGAAGTGACGAAAACCCCGTTTTTGATAGGGTCAAAGTTCCCACTTCTTAGAGCAGGGGCGGATTCGCTCCAAAAAGTGGGTACTTGGTCGGGTGAACACGTCTTGTCCTGTCCGATCGATGAGATGAACAGTGATACACGTCCTTGCACGTAAATTTGCTCCAGCAAACTGCTACAAACCCCGTCACGGAAAACGGGTTTAGAGATCATTTTGGGACATTTCAAGTACATTGCCAGAAACAGCGCATCGAGGAGGTTCGGAATATGTTAATAACTCGAAAACGACATGAGGTGGGCCTCTGCCTTCAAGGGAGATACCAAACCTAGGGTACTTCAGTGGGCTTGGATACATCACTGAGATTACCCACAGTAAACGCGTTGAGCCCGTGCTAACGGTGGGTAACTTTGTGGGGTACTAGCACGTTTACTCTCGGTAATCTCAGAAGAGGGGGAGGGTCATGACGTACGCCGCGACGCGACCGCGCCGCACGCGTATGCTTCTTAGATCCAGGTTCTTTCTTCAAAGCCAATATTAATAAAATTATTATCATTATTAAAATTATTCAATATTAACAAAAGTCGACGCACTGAATGTGACTCCGGTCGACACACCCTACACTTTTTCGGCTCTTATGACATTCATCTGTCCCACCTCAGCTCAGAAAACATGACTGTCCCTCCCTTTTGAAGGCTGCAGCCGCGACGCGCACATTAATCGACCAATCACAGCTCAAGCTCAGCAGCGTACGTCTTGTCATTCAGCCGGTAATCTCAGTGCTGCATGCCACTGCTGGAGCTTCACAAAAATGGAGTCACGATACAAAAAGAAAAGTTTTTCATGATCAATTCAACGAATAAAACCTACAGGCAGCATTTGAGCAAAAAGTGTGACATATTTGGGCACAGAACTCCCCACATCACTGCTGTGCTTCGTTCAGGTGCCTTACTATCTCCAATTCGGATTCAATGGTGTGTACCTGGCTCTGTTCATCTACGACAAGTCAACTCGTCCAGCTAGGAGACGAGTCATCGAAAGCGTCAGCGTGGACAATCACCACCTCACGGAGAGGCAGCGAGAGGCGCAAGGTGGGTCGTCTTCAGCTTCTCTTGCAAGATCCAGAACGAACAGAGACGTTTGCTCAGGTTTGGTCGCCGTCGAGCACAACTCGCTGTGCGACTCCGGGATCGAGGACGAGCCGTGCCGCGTGTGAGCACTGCGGTTCGTCGAATTGACAGGGAATGCTGTGATCTCTGCTATTTTACGGGCAACTTCGTTGACTTCGTTTGATCTCTGTTAGGATCTGCGTGTTGTTAATCTACTGCTTTACGGCACTGTTTCATCTTCTGAGAACCCCATTGTTTTTCTACTATTTATTGTGACAATCCGCATGCGTTTTACCATTATGAAGAATTATAAGTGTAAGGTGAAAGCATGGTAGCAGTACAAATGGTGAAAATAAATTGGCTGATGCGCACTTAAAGGCAGGACCCACGGAAATCCTCACTTTCGAGGTGAGTCGTTCTCCGTGTGGCCGGCTGCCAGACAATCACAATGGTAACTTGAACACAGAAAAAAGCGGCCTATCTATGGAGATACTGCAGGGACACAGAGCCGAGCGTGGCCATTTTGGTGTCCACCACGCCAGTTAACGCTATTGATTTGGCATGCTACGAGTGGTCTAGCCTAATGTATCATGTTGTATAAGGAATATTGTATAGTGTAAGGTGTGGAATGAGCACCATCCACAAGAATTCGTGACGATACGCGCGTATACCCTCAGCGGAAAACTCGTCCGCGCCGTGGACGCATGAGAAATAACGCCTTCATTTCTCGTCTTCCGGCGTGTTTCACGCTGTTTCATCACTGCCTATGAGTTCGTCGTCCCTCAAAACCTTGAAATTCAGCGAAATCTCCAACGCAAAAATTTCCGTGGGTGCTGCCTTTAAGAAACTCTGGATGCAGTAGTTGCTTCCTTTATTTCTCATGTGGAAATGGATTTTGTACACAACAAACCTGCGAATTCCAGCGGAGTAGTTTCTCTCTCCCGATTTCTATCCGTGGCAGCACTTTAAAACAAGAGATTCCCTGGCAAAAGGGCTATATGCAACACTGAGAAGAGGAGGAAGAAGAAGAAGAAGAGGCTATATGCAACAAAGACATATTACAGGTCATTGAGTAGATAGACCACTTGTCTATCTACTCAATGACCTGTAATATGTCAGAAGCAAACCAGGCTTACTTACTTACTTATTATATTTACTTACATACTTACTTATTTACTTACTTACTTACTTATCCATTAACTAGCGTCTGGAGGAGGGGACCGGCTTCTCAGCGCTGCTGTAGGCGCCACTGGGCCAAGGATTGCCTGAACAATACACTTCCATTCTTGACGATTTGCAGTTATCATTTCAGCTTCAAGGATACTGCACTGTAGTAGAACCAGGTTGGTATCCAGAACAAAATATGGCCATGTGATTTAGAGGACCTGTGGCCTGGGAACTCCAGCTACTAGTGGTTTATATAATAAAAAACCAAGGATCCGCAGAGCTCACTGGACTCATTCAAACGGACACGTGCCGAACAGGCTCGACCTGAGAAGAATTTACCTCACGCCGTGGTTTTAGAGCTTCCATGCATCGAAGGGATTACCCAGGGTGGACGTGTTCAAGCTTGCATTCACAATTAAATTTGTGTGGTGCTTTACCTTGGGTAATCTCCTTTATTCGTGCTGCTCCAGGTCCTAGGAAGTAATTTTTGCTTCCTGGTAAAGACTGATGTATGTACATCCGCATGTGATTAAATACTGTTGTTATTAATTCGGAGCAAACATCTGCTGTTTTGCTAGAAAACGTTAGGCAAGCTGGTAAATACCGGCACCTTCCGCGTTGCAACTAAATAGTGGATTCTGTGGATTTATGCGAATACTTTTACACCTAACTTGAACTCATTGTTGACGGACAAAGTCTTCTAGCTGGCCTCAATTTCGATTCAGCCTTCATTTTGTCATTTGTTCACTGCGACGCACTCTAAAACATATGCACGTGTAAATAATCCAACAGATGAATTAATAAATGAGCCGCGTAGCTTCTTCTCACAACTGAATGGATCAGAGAACAGCGTTGGGGGATGCGTGCTTCTTCATAATTCATAATGTGCATGTGGAAAACACTCAGATGGTTCAGTATTACGTGACACTGGAATAATATTGTAGGAATGCGTTCCCATTGTGGGACCCCACTCTTTACACAGAAGAAATAGGGAAACACTTGAAAACAATTCGCTGCCATGTGAACATTGGATAAAAAAGGAATGGAGCTCTATTCATCAATGCGCAATGTTGCTTTTGAATGCACGATGCGTTAAATATTCGGAGATGCAAGTGGTAGGGAGCTCCGAACATAAGATAGCGGCAGTACAATACCGGCCGTAATTATTGTCCCAAAATCCGTTTCCGACGGATTAATCCGTCAAAAACCGTCAGAATCGTTCGGAATGGACTAAAATGACAGTTCTTATCACCATTCGAAAGCTCTCAAGCTTATGAGTCTGAATATCTATACCAAATTTTGTTTGACATCGAGCTAACGAGAACAAAATGGTCCCCGCTAATTACATTACCTGCGGGCAAATCGAGATTAGATGAACCAAAATTCCACTCAGGCTTGATATTCTTTCGAATAAACGTTATATTTGCATTTTCCACTTCACTGCGATCACTTTAATGCCCATTTGGATATGATCGGCGCTGGTGAAGCGGACCTCAATTTTTTTTCATTTTTGCGAAAATACAAAGTTTGGACCGCTATAAAAAGGGAAAGCAAGTGGCCTATTGCAAATCAAGCATAGATCATGAAGAGAAAATTGTTTGGATGCCTGCTAAACACTGAAAACGCCACTGGCCTAGGTTTTTCACAAGTTACAAGCCTCTGAATACCACTTGCCGCGCAAAAAAAATTTTTTTCCACTTTTCCATACTCATCAGAGCGACTTTTCTGACAAGTAATTTACCAGCTTATGAACCAAATACTGCAGCACAATTGACTCTAGCGATCGTTCTAGGCTGTTCTGCAGAAATTCGTTTGAGGCCTCTTTTATTTGGATGTGAAAATGCACCAAACCTACAAAATGACCGCATTTTTTCTTCACCAATTTACGGTTGAACAGTAGTTTTCATGCAGATATTCGGACTCACAAGCTTGAGAGCCTCCGAATGGTGATATGAACTGTCATTTTAGTCCATTCCGAACGATTCTGACGGTTTTTGACGGATTAATCCGTCGGAAACGGATTTTGGGACAATAATTACGGCCGGTATTGTAGCAGCTCCAGGATCAAGACTGCTGAGCGAGAGAAAATTAGTAAAATATCACTACCAAATTTTAACCACTAAATGCAACTGTTGAATGCTACAGTGACGTTGGTAAGGAAACTGTGGTGGTTAGCAAAACGGAGAAAGAACCTACTCAGACAAAATGTCGGAAGGACCGCAGCAGAAAGAGATCTCGACCATGTGGTAAAGAAGCGAGAGACACAGAGATAAAAAGTTTCGGAAGGACCGCAACAAAATGTTTTCTGCTGCGGTTCTTCCGAATCCCGTGGGAATGGTTCGGAAGGACCGCGGCAGAAAACCGGAAGGACCGCAGCAGAATACAGGAGAGAGAGTGAACGTTATCACACCCTTCGTAGATACGGAGCTCAGTTTCGTTGCAGTCGACAAAAAGTTGGGGCTTTCAAATGAGGGCTAAGAAACTGGCTTCATTGGTATGTCTAGTTGTGAAACCACCAACCTTCGCCCAGGTCATCATTTTTGCGTGTGAGTACCACCATGATAATATCGGTTATGTAGCACGTTCTGAGGCACTCAGAAAAGTTTCCGGAAGGACCGCAGCAGTTATTCGGAAGAACCGCAGATCATCTGTTGCTACCTTCCGGTTTTCTGCTGCGGTCCTTCCGAAAATTTGTCTGAGCTAGCCTCGAAGTGGAGGACGTACAATAACCTCGCTAAAGCCTACAAAAAAGTACCCACCTCCGTCGCGGAAAGTTGCTTTCTGTTCGCTCCATCCCTATACATTTTTAAACGCAATGTACTGCAAAATAAAACCGATGGAAAAGGTGTAATCTATCCAACATTAGTTCCATGTGAGGTGTGACAACAGGTTTTAGACTCAGCGTGAAAGTTTAAGTGTTGTCGCTTCGCCGAAATTTTGTCGCCAAAATAGAATCCCTCAAAATAAGAAACGCTTACATTCCACAACTTAACATGAAATTGATAGCCAAATTGCTCACAGGTAGGCTAATTAGTACATAATTTGCAGTTTTCGGGATCTACGTACAGGATGGTCCACAGTCCACAGAAAATTTATTTTCTCGGAGCATTCGGTGATCCCTTGAGCGAAAGAAAACGCTGAGAATTTGGCTGAACCTTCCAACAAAATTTGGGCACCAGCTCATGGCGCAATGAAGACAGTGGAATGGAATGAGACCAATCCTTCTGGTTCCTGGACAAAGGATGTTGGCCATCAAACATGCCCGATCGCAATCCTCCGAATTGCGGTAACTGGTTTATTTTGGAGCAAAAAGTCTGCTGCATATTTTGAACACAAGTCACTGAAAAAAGCATGGGACGAAAATGGTAACAGGAACTGATCTTGCGCAGGCTCAAAACTCCTGGAAGTGATTGGATGTTCCTATTGAAGATGAAGGAAGTCACTCTGAATCTAATCTGTGAGATTATACGTAGAATTGTTCTCTCTACTGAATGAAAGTAAATATTCTTAATTTGAATAGACAGATGTGAAGCAGAGGATAGTTATTTGCGAAACATTTCATGAAGACCACCTTGTGTTTGGATTTTCGATAAACTGCGTTTAAACAAATTTATAGAGATGGAACGAAAGGAACACAACTTCGCGTGTACTTTCTTCAAAGAAGCTAACGAAGCTATTGCAATTATGCGTTGAATAGTGTGCATGGAAGTGTTTCCTTGCATGCTTTTTGGATCGTGAAATTTAAGCCATCGCTGAAAAGGCTCAGATTGGGATTTTACCTTCACTTCACCCATGGTGCATACCAGCAATAGGTGGCGATTAGCTTGTAGCAATTCCGCACCCTTTTGACAACGCTATTGAGAACTCAGTGATTCACTGAATTCAGAATTGTTTTCCTTCAACACAAGATGTACCATGCAATTCCTAAAGCCTTACCTCTAAAATTCTAGCAGAATTTTTATTTTTATTTATTTGAGAATTTATCGTAGAGAAATTCCTTTATAAGAACTTATGTGACCAGACTATGGTGAGAAGATAATGTTCCAGTTCTACGAGTGTCGCAAAATCGAATTTAACTTTCCACGCCCAAACGGGTCTATCCCGGAACGATACTGTAATTACATTACATTTCATTGCCACGTTCAATAATTCATCTGAAGGGCATACTTCATGACATCTTATAGTGCCAGTCCGTCGTCAATTTGGTGCGGTCTATTTTCACCGCGCGGAACTCCTCGCTCAGCGTTTGCAATTGCGAGTCTTCAGTCTTCTACTGCAACGGCCATCAAACGAGGTCACACAGTTCGCAATTTCTTGCGACCCTCGCTCGGTTCGCCTCTGTCGAGAGTCGCTCCCTCGAGTTTCTTCACGTCATCTGTTACTCAATAGTTCACAGTACTCTTATGTTCGTCTAACATGCCAATGTTGTTTTGTCAGCACACCGATCGGTCATGTCATTATCCATGTGTCCTTCTTATGGAAAAGATTTCCTCCAGGAAGAAAAGAAAAGAAATCCAGAATTTTCAGGAGATAGTGTTGGCACAAGACGCAATGATTACGTTACAAATTACAAATTACAAAAAATAAATAAAAGTCAAGTAACAAGTTTCGAAGTCGCAATCCTATTCGGAACATCCAAGATTTCCCTCAAAAATTCTGAATAGATTAAATGGTGCTGTAGCAAGACATGAGCATAAGCAAGGATAAAAATCGAGGTTACAGTCCTAGTCGGAAAGATAGACGGAATGCGCGTGCGGTTTCATATCGTCGCGGTTGCAAAATCGTGGCGGGACCTATCCGACCCTCACTCGGAGCACACTATCTCCTCCCCTCGTCCAGGTTCCGCAGCGATTCTTCAGCCCCCAGCAATTCTTCAGGAAAAGTGGTGAAGATCAGCGTCAATCTAACTCTAACTGAGGAAGCAGCTCTTAGAAAGATTCTATGGTCTGTTAGCTTAGAGAGGGCCGGTGGTGTGACTTTGTCTGCAATTACGACCGAACACTGATTCAATACATGGGATAACGCCGCAGAATGCGTTTGGATCGGGTTGCGTCAAAATAGAAGAAATAACATCACATGTACATTAAAACATAGATAAAAAGTTGCAAAAATTGGATCGAACCAGACGGCCGGCCTGCTGGTACGAGCGCAGTCGTAACTGTGGACACAGTTCTCCCAGCGAACCTCCTGAGCCAACAAACTATACATGTGTTCCCAATATTCTTCTAAAAAGTTCTGATCTTGCTGTTCTAATCTCGGATAGTATCCATTTCAGTACGATGAATTTAAGATCCAGTGAAATATCCTGTACCAAGAACTTGTCCTTGGCAATAATCGGGATTCGCTTCCGCAGTTCTCCCATTTTCAAAACATGGTTTGTTTTCAAGTGCGACGATGAACCGTCAGAATGCATTACATTACCTGTCGTGCCTGTTCTAGCAGCTCTGTTCATACGTCATATCGAACTACCTGTTTGATAGAAACTGTTTTGTGCTGGTGTTCTTTCTTAAATTAGTTCCGCCAACCCGTTCAATGAACCATGGAAACCAGTTCTCACCCAGTCCACTGGCAGTGAAGAGGTACAATTACGTGAACCACTCAGTTTCCCTGGACTTCACACTTGGCCAGTGTGTCACAAACATGCATAACTCTGCTCATCTTCAGGAAACGTATATACAAACTTATTTTTAACGATTTTTTCACGAATAAGTGGAGCAATCACGGAACTGAGCCTCTCACCACTCCCGGGATTTCGGCTGATAAACACCTACGGGGCAGACCTGGATGACATCGCAGCACTTCCACAACAAATTGACCTTCACTGGTCGACCATGTTATCAGCCGATCGATCGATTCGAAAACAACGTTGGTGATGGGTGCTTCGGTATCATCAGGTCGCCGGCACAGCGTCAGCCCTTCACTTTTTGCCCACATCTGACCGCTGACGTTCTCTAACTGTCGTCACTTCTGATCTGCGTGATCTCCCTTTTCACCTGCCTTCAAAATGGTCTTGTAGCTAGTATGTTGACCGAATAATGTATTAGATACATTTCATATTCGAATATTCGATCTCGAATGAGCCGACGAATTGAAATGTTCAGGAAAAGAAGACAATTGCGTCTGCAAAGCAATGTTTTTTTGAATATTTAGTTCCTCAGGTGTACCTTTGATTTGCTATTCGAATTATTGAATCTATTCGACTTTTATTTGGTCAACACTCGAGTTGTAGCTCTTTGGATCGTTTAATAGTTTCCTTAAACTTTCTGGACTGCACCTGACACAGAATAAATAGCTAGTGATTTAAAAAACTGAACCAAAAACTTAGAATTCTATTTGAAAGTCCGAACATTCGTGCAGGAGAAACCTCCTTTGATATCGTTATCCCTCCTCCGTTGCCGCAACGCTGTGTTATACTCGAATTTTCCGAATTTTTGCCTAATCGTAATCGAGTGTTCAAACTGTAACATATTTCAAAGCGCTATATGACCCTACTTATACTATGGATGTACATAGATCTTCATATAAAACAGTTGATGTATCCAATTTTAGGGGCATAATTGTCCCAGCAACTGTCTGTCGTATAAAACCCTCTCTCATCTCACGTCACACGATGAGATCCCTAGTGTTGTCAGGGAAAGTGCAGGATGTTTTCGTTTACTTTCGAAATAATGCATTTTCGATGACATTTGCAAGTGGGGGGACTTTCATATGCATGCCTATCTTCTCCAAAGTGTTCATGTTTATATGATCACTGAACGAGTAAACGGGGGAACGCTGGGACCAATTTTCTCTGCAGAAACCTGATTGCATTTTGAGAATACAAGTTGTTTAGCATAGTTCAATTTTGGGGAGAGCATTTGATTCTCCTTCATGCAGTGGCGGCCACATGTTCAGCTCCCTCACGATTTTGCAGCATGGAATTTGTCACTATATCCCAGCGCTAGGATGAGAAATTGGAACAAAATATGAGTGTATGTTGGAGCTATATGGAGCTTCCCTTCTGTCTCTTACCGTGGGGCACAGGCTCACTCGAAACTGGATTAAAATGTCAATATCTCATCTCTATTGGTTTCCCCGAATTTTGTCAAAATCTATCAAGATTTATCAGTGAGAGAAGAACTAGGTTGGAGCTATATGGAGCTTCCTTTCTGTCATTGTGATTTAGATAAATTAGTGCTCTATTGATTCTTCTGCCAGCTATTAGAGCAATTTATACTAGATGCGACTTGCGTGCGACTTTCAGACGCACGCATCCGTTTGCGGAAGATTTTCTATAAAGACCGGTCAACGCGGCATGAAATTCTCAATGAGAAGAACGCACGGCCGTCGCGAGGCCGCAAACGCGTGCGACTGAGCTCCGGCTGCGATGCGACTGGCCCCTATTCTTCATCATGTAGACGCACGCGCGTCAGTCGCACGCATCCAGTATAAATTGCCCTATTTTTGTACTTATCACACCGGCTATACGCAGGCGCCGGAGAGAGACGTGAAATTTTCACGAAAATTTCAGTTTATTTGATCTCGAAAATAAGACGAGCCGCGGAATTATTCTGTAAGTAACTGAACGGCTGCTAGTAGCACAGATGGGTGGGGTGGCGGGGTGGGCAGGGGGGCAGCTTTTCTG
>JARK01001443.1:515294-543233 GCA_000688135.1 Ancylostoma ceylanicum | reverse complement strand
CCCCTCCCCTTTCCGTTCGCGCAGAGTCCCTGGTGAGCTCGTTCACCGCGGAATAACCTGACCTGGCAAGCCCTGGTAGCTGTGCTCCGTTTATGCTTCATTCTGGATAAGGAAGAAGGATTTTGGTAAGGGATTCTTCACTACTGTCTCCTCGGAAGGGGCACCATCTGTTTCCTCTTCGTGGACTGAGCTACCACTATGAAAACTAGACCGCCTGAACAGTAGCTGGGGAACCTTTGCTCACAATTCTTTTGCTCATTTTTCCTGTATTTTCGCGGTGCACCATTGAACGATTGAATAAATAAATCATAATTTTGGGATCGCTCAACGGCGAAGGTTCTCTGATCATACATCAGCAACAGCGGGATTAGCGATGATTGGCCTTGGATATCTACTGATCTCGGCGGGAAAAGACAATGATTGCCTCAGAAAAGATAACAATAAGAAGCATAGAAGAAATTTCCACTTGTCTGAGCTGAATCTATAATTGAAATGTGAAATTTTACCGTGCCTTGGAGTGCTGAGTAAGACCACCATCGGTTCTAACTCTTCTTCAAATAAGACGAGCTAATACCTGGTAAAATATATGAAGGGAGAAATTTAAAGGATATTGACAATCACATAAAGTGCCGATGAGATTCTATAGCGTATTAAGGGCAATTGTCTTGGAGAAATTGGAGGGTGAAAGAAATTGTGTGCCTGCAACTTGAAGTTACCGCCATGCAAAAATATTATAACAGTAAAATAGTGGTAGCGCGTGGCACTACGACGCGCCAAAGTGACAATTTTGAAACGTCCTGCGATTAGCGCGGAGGATGTCTGAGCTGCTGACGTACGCATAAATACTCAGCTATTGTCGCATGTGGGATGTGCTATACAATCGTGCAAGCCCATTTCAGAAACACTACCCCGGAGTAGCTACAGCGTTCGACATCGAGAGAAACGCGTCCATCAACTTCGTCAATAATCCGCCGATATTCGACTTCGCGCGACCTTACATGCCGAGGGTGAACTTCGTAGGAGGACTGCACTGTCGGAATGCGACCGCTCTTGGAGGGGTAAGCCCCTGTTTGACCGTTTATGTGTCTCTCTGCTCGCGTAAGTAGCGCAATCTAGGCCCTGAACGACTTTGTCAAAGGAGCTTCCGACGATGAAGGATTCGTGCTAATCACCAGCGGCTTCACAGCCAAATGGGAAAAAGCCCCGCAGTGGGTCAAGGTGGGTCCTTTAGCTGGTTAGTCCGAATGAGTGTATTGCATCCTTAGAGTCAACATTTGTTAAGGACGTCTATCTGGGTACATTCCGTGCGCTGCCCAACGTACGATTTGTGTGGCAGTACGATGGGGAGCCAATTAAACACCTACCTCCGAACGTCTTTACACAGTCATGGCTGCCACAGCAGGATCTTCTAGGTAGGTCATGTTTCGGCCAGTATCCTCGCTGTGAGTGCTGCATATGTAATAGCTTCCAGAGTCATTATTTTCTCCTTTCAACCTGACCTGCCCTCAGAATCCCCAACTACGAAGACCCAGAAGATTACGAAATACCGAGGCTGAGTACATGACAATCCAGAAAATTCCATATACCATGAAAATTCCTCATTTTCATTTACTAAAAATAATATGTGTCAGACATTACAGCTCATCGCCTGTTAGGTTTTGTCAGTGGTTTAGGCTCTTAGAATAAAGTATGGGTAGTATAGACCTCGAATCCTCTGCTTTTTGCCAGAAAAAAAACAAATTCTTCTTGAGATCGTATGGGTTGTCTTAGTGGTTATTATCCTGTAGGGGGAACCCCTACCCTTTAGCCGATATCCTTTATCCGGTCATTTTGGCCTATCCGTTATCCAGGCTCTTATCCTGGTCCTGAAAAACCTCGCGTCCGCTCAACTGCGGATGGAATGTGTTGCTTATGTTGTCCATATTTCAACTGCAGAGCATAGCGTTCATAGTGGTAGTTTTCAGGATATCCGAAATGCCGAACGCACATCTCACATGGTGGTATTAACAGTGTGATCGAGTCAGTATGGCACGGCGTCCCGACGATCGGCATTCCGCTGACAGTAGCCGGTCCGTTCACTGTTCCAGGCCTAGCGACAAGATTTAGCCAAGTCTTTCAGCTCATGACAATTTGCTACGAATTTCGGCACGACGAGCTGGTCTGCTTATAACCAAGAGTGAACTTACTAAAGACAGGCTAGTATGGGCACTCAAGGAAATCCGCAAGAAAACGTGAGTTTGGAACCCCTTTGGAAAACATGACTATGTACAACAGAAATGCTCGGCTTTTTCTCGTTCTTCATTGCTATAAGGCTTCTTGCAGGTACAAAGAGGAGATGCTGGTGTTCCAAGACATGCTGCGCGACGTGCCATATTCCGAGCTAACTCATGCAGCCTTCTGGGTAGAGTTCATCGAGAGGCATCAAGAGGTTCGGGTTTTTTTACTGCAGCGGTTCGCATTTATAGAAACAGTGATTGTTGATAAGCTAGTAGTATGTGCTGGGCTAGCGAGCCTTATGTTGCCATATGAAGGCAGAAAAAAATCATTTTCAGGATTTTCCTGCGAAGAAATTTTCTGAAAATTCTGGGAAATGCTGTTTATTAGTGACTATTTTCCACAAAAATGCAGATAAAGAACATTTTAGCTTTTCTTTTTTGTGGAGAACTTGGGATGCGCCTATTAAGAATGGGAGCCGATGGGAGCAAACTGTCATACCTGTGCCTATAATCATGAACGTCCTCGGAGAGGTTCTAAGGTGCCCACCCTTCTGACATGGACGAGTTCCAGTTAAGAATACGTACTTTCGTTGGACCGGCTCGTACCAGTGAGCCACCCCAAGTAGTAGCAGAGATAGCAAGAGAACCCATGTTTTTCTAGAAAAACTGGTCTACTTCGAATGACCTGGAAGATCAGAACCTTCCCAGGAACTTTCATGAATATGGGCAGTGGGAAAGGTGGCGCTAACCAGCTCTGTGATTGGCCAGTTGCGTTATTTCTCCATTCCCGGAGCTCGGTCCTGTCTTCCCCATGTACGACGATCCACACCTAATGATAGGTGCCAACAATGGACATCACCAGCTGCGCACCCTTGTGACAGATGTCCCAGTGGGCCTACCAATTCTATACAAAAGAAGGATCCTCGAAACGGGTTTTCCCGCATCTTCAAAGGAATCATGTATCTCACTGTCACCAGTGTCTCGGAAGTTTATCATAAAGTAAAGTGGATAAAGTGGTAGGCGTTGATTAATCCCGTCACGTGGGATGCGCCACGCATTCCACTTCATCTGAATATAGTAGGTACGTTGAATGCGTATGTGCCCTGTACAGTGACTTGCGGGGATACCCGATGAACCAAGTCACTGCTTCATCCTCACAGACTCCTCTGGTACCAATTTACCGACCCCGGGGTGATGGACGGCTTGGTTAGCCGGGGGCGAGATCGAACCATCGATTGAATGCGTGCGCAGCGAGCCTCTTACCACTGCGCCACACGCGTTATGGCCGCCCCCCCCCCCCACGCCCACCTGCTTGAAGTCGTACAGTGCTAAGCACAAGTAGACCATGTTTTGCGGGATTGATGCCGTTCGAGTTCAAATAGGTGAACGTGACGGGCGGCCAAATGCGCCAATCAAAGCCGCCTGGTTACGCCCCTTTCTCCTTCGCGATGGTATGAACCCAAGCGTCTCCTGTAGACCCGTTTCGTATGCAATTCATGAGAACTGTCTTTCAGACTGCACCTAGAGTATCCTGCTGCACCTTTGGTAGTGCCAATGATTTTGATGCATATCGATTCTATCTACAGCTGGCGTCGCTTCAACCCGCTCACATAAAAAAGCTTTGCATCAAAGGCGATGTCGTCCAATTCGCTACTAGGTGCTATACTCCACGTCAAGAATGACGACGGCTTAAAAGCAGCATTCGAGCTTTTCCGGCCACGATTTCATGGATATGACGGAGATGCCACAAGCATCCGTCCTGAAGCATGTTCGCCTCCACCCAACATTGCACTAAACGAAGTTAGGGCGATAAGAGTCTGCTGTTACGCTTTTTCTGAGCGAGACACGAACTTCATCACGCTCTATGTATGTTCCTTCGGGACACCCGTAGACTTCCTGGTGCAAGTCATATTCTAACATCGTTAAATATGTTATGAATTCCACGAATAGTTTGAGATGTCGACCCTGTAGCATTCTCATTGTTTGAGTTACATTCCTGGAAATATCCGTGCTTGAGATTTCGCAGTTGTGAGGAGGTAGCGTCTGAGGTGACATAAGTCCTCTTCCTCTACAATTTAATCAGCGAATAGTTTTATACGCATGCTCACGACTTCCACGTTTACACCTCTACACTTTCAGGTGCCCCATGCTCGCTCTGGTGCAGATAAACTAAACGTCTTCCAGTACTTCCTCGTCGACGTCATCCTCTTCATGATATCCGTCCTTTTACTTATCTTTGCAACTATATTTTACATTTCACTAATTGTATTTAGAATACTAAGATTTATCATCAAGTATCCATTTAGCAGGACACGAGGTGTGTCAGCAAAACTGACGATTAAGAAAAAGAATTAATCCTTGCAATGATAAAGTTTTTCATGTGACTGTACAGTAGTTGTTCTTCACTTATGAATGAGGCAGTATCCTCAATAAAACTTCTTCTTGTAATCTGAGTTCGACTTCTTTCAATATTTTTCTAATGTACTGAGTCGGGCAAAGTAGTTGTTAAAGCTGAAACCACAGCAAGTCCGCAAGGAACTTAACCTCAATCTTATTAATTGCTGCATAGAACTTTTGTAAAACGTCCTTGTGAACAACTGATGAAAGGGCGAATAGCTCTGGGGGCAGAAAACTTACACTGGAGGTCTAGCTCATGCCCCGAAATCGTTCCAGTCCCAAATACTTTTTACATAACAGCATGGTAGGACAAACCATAAGAATTTTATTATCGAACTCTACTAGATGTTCTTCTTTTAGGCTCAAAATCTGAGCCGATAGTGTACAAACTAGAGTTGTTGATTCAAAACGACCTCATGTGGTTAGAAAGACAACTCCACGTTCATACTACAGGCTATTCCTGGAATTTGCTGGATAATTTATAAAAATTCGAAATACCATGTCGATGACTGCATATACTCATCCACTGCGTAGAAATTGGATGACCGAAAAGATAATGATGAAAACTCGCAGATGAGGACTAAAGGTGGTATGCAACACTGCAGTTCCATCTCTGAGTTAGCAGCACTATCCACTCTTTCACCTAAGTGTTACACCATCTATGATGCAACTCGCATACCAGTACGATATTAAACACTCGTTGGGGTATGAGATGCTGCTGGAGACAGAGATAGCAGATTTCAAGCATGGTCTGTAATGTCATGCCAGATAGGCCCTTCTACCATAGAGTAATTCATATATGGATGGATATCGTTCCAACTAGTAGTTTGAACTCGTGATCTCCCCTGGCTGCTCAAAACAACAGAACAGTATGTAACTATGACAGAAATTTGTCACAATAAATCAGAACGTCAACAATGAGGTGCCATGAGGCCTGTGGTGAGCTGAAAGTTAAAGGGTAATAAAGTGCCAAGTGCGAATAACCCTCGCGTATCACATAACATATCAGCGAAGTTAATTCATTTGCTATGGTGAATCCAACACTTACTGCTTACGCCACGCCAGTTTGAGCACGTACACAATTCTTGGCTGACTCACCTTATCCTTTCGTGATGCAATCGCCGAACGTTCGAAAACTCGTCAGCGCATTCAAGTGCACAGGAAACTGCTCATCGATTGTTCAAAAATTTCTTGTGTGTTTTTCACTATTGAGCATAAGCTACGCGTCCTTCAATGAACCAAACTATAGCAAATTTTTAAATACGAATCAACGATTCAAAATTACATGTTTCAGGATCGCTGAAGCGAGTTCCCATCAGTTCATTCAAACCTCTGAGTACACTTGCAAAATTGCTGGAACCTACTCTAATTATTCCCTTTTCTATACCCATACCTATTGTTGGCTGATGCTGGCGGAGGGCCAGTCGAGCTTCTCATTGGTAATGAAACTCTAGAGGAGATGAACACAGGATGCTAATCTCTACACTTTGGACCGAATAAAAATCGAATAATATTATTTCTTTAATAACAATCTAGGAAACAATTCGAACATCTAGATATTCGAGAATGAGGAGGCCCTAGTGCTCTTCTTCTCATTCGTGCAACACTGTATTGGTCTCCCATGTTGGGACATTCGAATTTTCGATTTATTCGAAATCGAATATTTTTGCTTTTGAATATCGAATATTTCGAATGAATGGAAAATTCTTATGTTCTAACATTAGAGATCACTGTGGTGCTGTACGAAAGAGAAGAAGAGCTTTGGGGCTTTCTCATTCTCAAATATTTGAAAGTTTCTCCTGAAATTTTCCTGAAATGTTATTAAAGTTATAGAAAATATTCGATTTTTATTCGGTCCAAAGTATACTAATCACTTTGGCAGCCAGGATGAGGTGGATCGTGCACCCAACTGTATAAGCTTTCGATATGATGAGAGCATTTAATATAAAAATACACTAAAGCATATGCTATTAATACCGGAAACACGTCAATACCTGTAGTGAGCGTGGATTGGAGCTGACAAATTTGTGGACCTGGCCACATACAGCAGAGAGTTGCTGTGCTCCCAAGCAGCAAATTTGCCGGATGCATGGAGGCCTGCTGTAGCTGGCCACATCATATCGCGGCGAATGTGCCCTCATGGAAGCCTTGAAAAGAACCTAAACTAGATGCAGTAGGTATGGCTACGTTCATACTTCATCGCAACGCGATCGTCGCGCCGTGCAATGTATTAAAAAGCGGTTGGTCCCCTGTGGAAGCAGGTGCGAGCAGTGGCCGTGGGTGGTGGTTGGCGGTAACCCCCGTCGCCGCGCTCACTAGCACACGCGATGCGATGATTTCGTCGACGTTACGTGCCAGGTAAAATTAAGGGATGATAAATGGCACAGCGACGATACGCGAAGTCTCGCTACCCGCAGGAGGGGATGTTGTGGCCGTTGCCGCGATGAAGTATGAGTGCATCGTGGTGTCGTCCTTCAGCATCTGATGTCATTTGAATTTTAATCTACCGTGGGGAAACAACACCGCCTTGGTAGCATCAGCCAGTTTTAGTTTCAAGTGCAGAAGTCCAGAGGTTAGTTCACTTGCTAACGCTTCTATGATAGCAGAAAATCACCAGCGCGGACATTTTGTCTGTCTCAAGGTGAGACGATTAGGCAAATTCTCGAAGCATTTTGCAAGCGTGTTCGCTCAAGCTTCCACTGTGAGCAGCAGCAATTCTGAAAATTGACATCTTTTTGCAACTTGTGGAAACAGGCTTGTGGGAACTTTTCTAATCACAAGCTGCTAAAATCTTTCCCCACTCTCGATTGATCTCTGTCCCATTCCTAACAAGTTTTCATGGACTTGACTTCCAACGAATCCAGATTTCTATGTGTGGTAGTTTTGGGCTGAATCACTACTACTGGAACCTGGCATGAATTGGACCTTCAAATCGTGGACATGGGCTGAAGGGGCGGTGTGCCTGATGTACCAATGGTTTTGTTCTGCTGTTTCTTTTGCTGTTTTGCTGGTTTTCCGCACCGAAAGAATGCTTATCAGTAGTGAAAGCAAATCTGGCGAATATTTGGAAATGCTTGACGCTCCTCAATTTCGTCAGCTAAATCTGATTCCTGCAAACTGATCATTTGCAAGGAGACTTTTCTCATCACACTCTCTACTTGCAATCTTATGGGTTCCCATTTGAATGTTAGAATGTACATACAATGGGCGTCGATGGCGGTGACCCGTCTGCGGCCTCGAAAAACACGCGCCGCGACCGCGCTGCTCACGATACAATCGTCGACGCGGTGGCGAATCTGGGTTATCTTCATAGTTGTTCATCACATTTGATGCTAACTAATAAGAAAACTAACTGACTATAAAGAAAACCACATAATGTCATGTCCCGGAGAGGATTCCTGCTCGGGCGGCGCGGTTGCGCCGCGTGCTCCTCGAGGCCGCAGACAGGTCACCGCCATCGACGCCCGCTGTATATGTTAGAAGTATGTTAGAAGTGTATATGTAGATATATATTAGAAGGTTTGGTCTGGTTTACTAGGTGGGAAGAATAGGACTTGTTAGAAATTGCCTTGAAAATTCATGCGGAAAAAATTTCGTGAAATAGAACCCGTCTGCCATGTGTTGCACAGTATTCGGTAGACTTCTTCTCTGTCCAGACAAACAAATAAGTCATTTGGAAAACATATTGTTGTTTACAGTAGAAATGGTTCGAGAAAACCTATACGCGAAACGACTCGGTAAATCACTCAACAGTTCCCAATGTACGTTACATCGCATTTCTGCACATTTCATTTACAAATGTCTCTGAGCATGTTTACCCATCAGAAATTGCTACTTATTTTCACATCTGTTGTTATTCCAAGTCAACATCTGATATGCAGTCCATCTTTCTGCATTTGCTGCCACTTCGTAAACACCATGCTACACTTCCTACAAATTCCTTGATAAACACTTGCGGAAATGTAGGCACATGACGTGAAATTTGGAGTGATGTCATTACTCTTAGCACCTATTCTGAGTGTTTTGAGCGCTTTGCAGAAGTTACACAATTTTCGAGAGTCTTGTGAATCCACCGAACATTTTCTTATTGTGAGGGACCAATATGTAATATTGATTTTATTCATGGAGGGTGTTGGAGATCACTGAAATAGGTATGGAAAGATGGATGTGGAGCGTTATACCTGGAAAAGGGGCGCGACCGAGCAGCAGCTTGCATGAGTCGACCAACTTTGGAGCTTTTCAGCGCCACCCTCGCCAGGTACAATGCCCCACACACCGGAACGATGGCTTGATTTTTCCGGCGCAGAATCGTGGCGGTCCCTGAACGAAGCTTGCGAAGAGAGCATGCTCCAACTTGTGTGGGTCCTGCAGCGATTCTACTTCCGCGACGTTACGAAACCGCGCACGGAATCCCTGTCTTTTCAAGAACAACTGTAAGTAATTCTTGTACACCGTGGCTCCATGTGTTGTGAGAGATCCCACCAACGTAAATGTGGGATCATCCGAGATAATAAAAACCTTTACAAGCTGCACTTCTTTGTTTTTGCTTGGCTGGAAAATTGTACCCTGAACCACAGAGGAAAGAACTAATTTGTCTCAAAACGACATCACCACGTCGAGGATCATCTGCTCGCTATTTCATAGATTGCGACTGATTTCACCTGTCTTTTAATTTTCTTGCCATTGATCATTTTTTCTCAGAGAGGTGGAGTGTTTATCTAGGATTAGTCGACTATACAAAGATTTTTGACCTTCCCATGCTCGTGTTCCGCCGTCTACTACAAAATTAGTCTCCAAAGACAAATCTGTGGAAAATTCTACAAATCTGTGGAAAC
The DNA here is from genome assembly GCA_000688135.1 of Ancylostoma ceylanicum. NCBI lineage: Eukaryota > Metazoa > Nematoda > Chromadorea > Rhabditida > Ancylostomatidae > Ancylostoma > Ancylostoma ceylanicum. Next base: position 533,785 of record JARK01001443.1, on the reverse strand, counting down.
TGCTGTCCCTCAAACATGTTGACATATTCCACTGCGTGGAGCACCTCAAAAAGTAGCGTCCACCACAGTGAGCGCTTTGCTGGTAACACCTAACCTTCTCCTCGTTGTCGTTCTAGACCAGCCGCACTCACACATTGCAGTCGGCGTTTCTGCATTGTCATGAGGAGAAGGGCGATGTTCACGCCTGCTTTAATATCTTTATTCTGTATTTCTTTTATTCAGAAACTCATCTTAGCATCGGCATCCTAGATGCTTCCCATGGGTGTTATATTTTAACCAACACTCACAGGGCAAGGCAATATTTTCCTCTCAAGCTCCTACCAGTGGAGCCTCCTGCAGCATCTTCGCTCATGGAGTTATCTCCCACTTCCGTACAGTTCACGTGTATTTTAGTCTCAAAGCCGCGCCCTGCTGAACGTTGCGAAGTCTCAGTTGATTCGACCTGTTCCTTCTACAATAGTAACTGTTTCTTCCAATTACTGCTACGACAATTTATGCAATACGAGGCAAAAATGATTGATAAGTCCAAGACGTTTCTTTCATTCATGGGAGAGTAATTTTTTGTTAGTTGAGACAATTCCATATGGAAAATATAGATATTGATAATGGTATGGAGCTATTGAGCTCTCCCAATATTATATTTTGCAGTTGTCTAGAAGCATACGTGCGATAGGGGTGAGACAGGGGTCAAAAAAGTGAAGGTTGCCTGGCCCGAAAAGTGAAGGTTGTTCCTCAACCATAGCTCCGATAGTGCTGAGGAAGGATTCACCAAATGAACAATGACATATACTAGACAGTGAAAGTTGTTTCAAATATGGATCCAACCGAAACTGTTTGAATATTGCTCAGAAAACGAATAAAAGATCGTTCCTTTGGAGCTGGAACGCCGGAGCTGAGATTTGCGCCGGCTTCCTGCTTTCGTGCCGGGACCAGCGCTCAACTTAGCGTAGAAAATGTCCCAGCTCGATTTTTGCTAAATATTTCGGTAGGTTCACAGAACTGTATGTTGCGCAGTTGTCAGCGATCTTCGTCATGGAATTCCCTACAAGATGACACCAAGATCGGCAAATTTCATGGAAAAACCAGGGAGAAATCTAATTTTTTAAATTTAGACGGGGGATTTGCGTCCTTTAAAATTTCTCGCCAATCTTGAGGAACTGTGGCTTGCGCAGCTGTCTGTCCAATTGCTGATGTCACTGAGAATACAGTGGTTACCACAGGAAATGAGTTCGTCTGAAATTGGCCTGAAAAACGGGTCATTTCTGAGAACGCTTCTTCGGTGAATATCTCTTTTAATTCGAAAAACCAGATGTTGCGCAGTTGTCAGCTGCCGAGCCTGTGAGATTCCGAGTAGAATGGTATATAACACTTGGTACTTCCTTCCATGCTGGGCTGAAAAAGCCCGCCTGAGACAAATGCCCCGTGTAGCTCAGGGGGGTTAGCGAGAGAGCACGCGATATTGGAGGGCGCCAGACGCGAGGGTGAGACAGACGGGGCATCTGTCTCACCCCAGGTTTACCGTCGGGAGTGAACGAAACTATCTAGTATTATATATCATTCTGCTCAGAATTTCATTCCGGATTCAGCTGACAACTGCGCAACATTCAATTCCTTCGAATAAGCAAGATATTCCTGTTTTCACGTTTTGAAGCATTTCTCAGCCATTTTCAGTTGCACTTCTGTGATCTTACTACCACCTAATTCTCAATGACATTGGTAACCCGTCTGACAACTGCGCAAGGCTTAGGTTTCCAAGCAGCGAGCGATACTGTTGGTTAAACCCTAATTTTGTGGCAAATTCATGCCAATTCTGTGAGAACCATTTCTCGAAAGGCATTAGCCGGCCATGCTTGAACTTCGGCTTTTCCTAGACTGTATTGTGTGGAGAATTCAAGCCACAACTGCGCATTCCATGTAAATCTGCTTTGCCCTAATTACAATGCATAGTATTGTTCAATTGTTTTGGTCCGAAACTGCGTTCCGGACCCATCTTTTTCTCTTCGTCATAGGTGAAGGTTCCCCGTCTGGGCACCATCGAAAGTGATGGTTGGCTGAGACACGTCTCAAGGTATCGAACGTATGTCTAGAAGGAGTAAAAGTCACCCAGCGTTCTCTCTCTGCTTCTGGAGGATTTAATGGCACGTAATAGCAACTCTTTTTATAACACCGACCTAATATTCACTTGATTTCTGGGTTGAACCACAAGTTATGGGACTATTAGTTCAGTGTGAGAGGACAATGTCTTTTATTGTTTCCAAAAATAACCTCCTGTCTACTTTGAAAATATTCCCTCAAAGCCAACAGCATTGTGGAACTCCTAAATGACTACTTCTCGCCAGCAGTAAACAGCCTACGCAGCACTTGCGGCAACGTGCCTTTATTCTCAAAACCTTTCATTGGGAGAACTTATAAGCAGACATCGCGGCTACTCATGTTTTCTCCCCACAACAAGTGTCAGATTATATTCGAGAAGATCAAAAAACCTCTTGTTCACAAAAAATTAATAGCCTGGCACATCCCAACAACATCACACTTTTGCATTTGAAAAATGAAAGGTCACAGAAGGTTCGTTCCCTTAAAGGCAGCACCCGCGGAAATCCTCGACTCAGAGCTGATGTGCGTTTGGTGAAGTACAGACTCAGCACATCATAAATGTGTAATGAACACGAACAACAATGGCTTACCTGCAGAGAAAATCGAACTGACGTCGTGAACCCGCCTGGCCGTGTTCACGCCTGTACGAGTTTTCCCTGGCTCGAAGCGCCACCTACTCAGACATTCGTTCGGGAGTCCCGCCCGAGGACCCGCCCCTTTTTCGGTCTCGGGACAAAATCCGGTGCTCGGGCGGGAGACATCATTTTGATTTTGTTGGGGGATTATCCTGAGAAAGGCGCAAAGTTGCAATAGTCACGTCACACCACCCTTCAACAGGCGCTAACACGTAACAGCCGCGTTTGGACTTGTCAGCCACAAATAATCGACTTATAAGCGACGCCCCAAACAGTTTAGCGTCTCCCTGTCTTCGGCTTCTTGTTCCTATCATCTATTGCTCTTATTTCTGTTAACTGTGATTATTTCCTACTGTCTGTTTCACCAATCTTGCCACCTAGTAGGCTTCCAAGATGAGGTAAGTTGTTATAGACCAGACTTGTTTTTGCACGTTACCGGTTGCTGAGTGCGCTCAATTTCCACGATTTGAAGTGAGACAAAATGCGTCTCGTGCAGCTACACGCAAAACATAGGATTGCTCTGATTGTTGAAACGGAAAGTATGTCGTTTTTCATCCGTATGATTGGAGTAATTGCGACTCTCAGTTGAAATATTCCCCATGTACAAATTTTGAGGAAGTTCTGAAGTGGCACATTTCCTACAGTAGAGCCGTAGCCGAAGCAAGTCGTTTATTGTGTAGGATAAACCAGGGTAGGCGTGCTAACAGCCCACAAACTCATCCATTGTCAACATAGGTGTCAACGCGTTTACCCTGTGTAATCTCAGTCATACATCCAGACCCATATCTGCAGTATGTGATTCGATTCGATTCATTTTCGATGTCGCCAGCTTTTAGAGAAGCTATACCCTATAATTCTTTAAAGTTTTACTTTAGTAAGCTGCGAACATGCTCGGGCTTCAGGGTGGTGCACCAAGAAGAAAGAGAAATTAGGCAGACATATGCGGTCAGTTTAGACTTAGTTATTATTTTTGTCGCAGTCACGGTTACAGCATCACCATGTTATTTCCAGAAAACCTTCCACCAGTTCCTTTTGAACTGAAGAGGTCCAGAACTCTAAACGGCCGGTGAATGAGTACGGAAGGGAGGAGTCCAGCTCCAGAACAAGTAGACTCGAGCGAAGGGTACGATAGTGACGGTCAACATGAGACCATGTCTGCCGTTCTTGGTATGGTTTCAGCGTTTTCTAATCATCGTTCTTGCAATCTGGCCGTCCGGCTGACTCCGGGCTTCCAGACTTCTCCTAATGCTTACTTCACTTGCATTTCTTCGTATTTATCCTTTTAAAAAAAACTCATACAGTTGGCGTCGATGGCGGTGACCCGTCTGCGGCTTTAATTTCACTATGTTTCTCTCATTTCTACCATCTAACAACTTATTCGTCGGTAAAATATCGTCTACCAATTCAAAAACCTTTCAGAGCTGACGTTCCTGCGTTTACATACAAGAACTCTGATCAGTCTTTAGTTCCTTCGCATGTGAGTTTTTTCTAGCTGACTACTCTCCTATCAATATTTCCTGGATGCTACTTGTTTTCAGAAGCGTAAAATCGTCACGCAGGACATCTGAGGGTCTCACGAGCGTATCCGACGACTAGGCTGCCAAAGGTTCTCACTTTCCCGTACGTCGACTATTATCCTCTACATCGATTGTTTTGTTATCTCTAATTCTTAATGCTTGATTCACTTCTCATTAATTTCTGATCTCCTCTATGATCTGCATCACCTCAAGGTTTCCAGGTTTAACCTTCTACTGGCTTGCGTTTCGGCGCTCTCGACGTCTTGGCCTCCAACGGGTTAATTTTGAACACCTTAAACTCAAGCACCACACCACCCAGTACCTGTCTTTCTATAACATTCGAAGTAGCGAATGCAGAAATCACCGTACTCAAGACTAGCCCAAAGCAAATCCCACCAAGCGCGAACACGCCTGCCGAGAAGACACGGACGGAACGATGCTGTATACGTTTGCGGGCTAGACCTTAGGATATTCAAGTTCAACACCGTTGGAGGCCAAGACGGCGAGAGCGCAAAAACGCAAAACAATGGAGGGTTCCACCTAGAAACCTTGAGGTGGTGCACATTAAAGAGATCTAGGCCTCCGTTGTGTTTTCATCGGCACCTTCCGTCATTGTTTTGATGTCCGGTGAATTTCTATTATTTTGTTGATGTTAATGCACTTATCTGATGTTTTCTTGATTTTTTGCATGCATGCGATGCATTGAATATCTATTTACGGTTCGTTGGTACTCCTTTCTTTGTTTTGTTGTTGTTATGATTCTATAATAAATGTTATGCACAGTGACGTTTTGAGGGTATTGCAATCGTAGGGTTTTCACCGGTTTCGGGACAAAATGCGGTCTCCCGAACCTGCGTTCATGACGTCATCATCGGGACAGAATGCGGTCTCCCGAACCTGCGGCCATGACGTTATCATCGGGACAAAATGCGGTGTCCCGCCCGAGCATGCGGGACAAACTCCGGTTGTTGGGGGACAAAAACATACGATTTTGGTTGTCTCCCGCCCGCTCCCGGGCGGGACACATCATTTTGTCGGGCGGGACTCCCGAACGAATGTCTGAGTAGAGCTATTGCGGCGCATGGCGTAGAGTAGTATATGTAGTGTAGTGTATGAAGTAAACACCATCCACAGGATTTCGTGGCGTTACACGCGTATACCCTTAGCGGAAAACTCGTCCGCGCTGTGAACGCATGAAAAACGGCGCCTTCATTTCCCGTCTTACTGCGTGTTTCACGCTGTTTCATCATTGCCTATGAGTTCATCGTCTCTGATAACCTCAAAATTCAGCAAAATCTCAAACATGAAAATTTCCGCGGGTGCTGCCTTTAACCTTACTTGGGGATTCCTTGCACTAAAATATCCAGCCCTTTGAGGCTTACGGCACGATTTTTGCGCTAAAACTTAAATGAATAGATCTCAGATTATCTACATCACTTGCACTGTTGTTTGCAAGCACCGAAAATGTACTACAGGAGTCGTTCGACTCAAGCGTTGATTCAAGACGTATCTTACAAAGGACGTATCTTACACTTGGTCAATGCGGGCATTCATAGCGGGATGTGTGCTGCCCCATACACGGTTATGCCATTTTCAAATCGCTTGTCAAAATTGGCAATTCTGCCCTCTCTGATGAGTTCTGCCCATTTCTGATCCTCGTGTTTTCCATCACACTGTCAGAATTTGTGGCAACACCAAATAAAGGTCCTGGTGACTCGCAGCGATTTACTGCAGAAGTCGTTAACTATAGCTCATTGGATCCCTTTCACCTAAAATGTACTTCTAAGACGTGATGAAATGAGTTGGACGGTTCAATGTCTGAGCCCAGCCTAGTTCATTAAAATGGGTTCTATACTCCTACGCAGTACCGCCCAGCCATACGTCGCACATCAGATACTCCACGGGCTGGAGTATGTAAATAGGCTTGAAGACTCTGCCTCACGAACATAATCAGCAATCCCTCGCCCAACAACTGCCACTTCCCTTATCGTCAAGGCGACCTCGTAAGGGAGGATTTCTTCGGAGACTGGATAAGTTTCGAAATCTTCTTCCGGATCTTCTTCGGTCCCGGAAGACTCCCTTCGGACTGCGAGGTTGTCCGGGAACAAAAGACATGCGAAATACACTGGTTCTGATCCTCACTTCAAAAAAAAAAAAACTAGTGTCAAATGAGTTATGGAGGTCGGGAATCAAGACTTGAGAACACACGTTATTTTGCACCAACCTAATATTGTCAGCTATCTTGCGTACTGGGCGACACCAAATTCTCCAAATTTTGAATTGATAGGGGTACTACAAGGTCGACTTACGCCCTTACCTTAGGTACTGCAAGGTCGGCTTACGCCAGCATGGTAGAGAATAGGATTACGCGTGCAGTAAAATGTTATTTGTGCACCAACACAACACTCACCACATGAAATACAGTCCTTGTCGAAAAGAGACGGATTCTGCGGCTGCAGAGCCGCGGCGGGACCTGTACGAGAGATGAGAAGTGAGCATGCTCCAAACGAGAGGGTCTAGTAGGTCCCGCCGCGATTCTGCAGTCGCGATGCTATGAAAGCGCACCCGCAATCCGTCTATCTTTTCGACAAGGAATGTAAGTATAATTTTTGAAGTATGTCGAACTTGGAACTACCTCTCGCTTTTTTCAGAAGCTTCTGTTCAGTTCAGATTGCACAAATGCACCGAAAATTCGAGCGAACTCCAGTGATGATTAAATTGTGATCAGCAAACTCTATGGTCACTGACACTGCAGGCATGGGAAGATATTGTTTAGCGTGGGAGGAAAAATTTCAGCACAAATAATGATTTTTTCTCGGAGGATCTCGGTCTACGGAGGATCCGTAGATACTAGGTCGACAAGTATGAAATCTCGGATTTTTTATGTGATTGGTTTGACACCCGCTCTCTTCGAAGTTTCATTTGATCACTTCCAATTTTTCTTTTCATTATGAAGATACGTCCTTTCTCTTTCAGAGCTAATTTTTCGATTTATGATCAGCTTCCGAGTTTTTGTTTGAGAGCACGTAGCTTCTGTGAAACTAAGGGAAAGCCACAAAAGGTATTACCTCCATATCTGACTTCTACCGCAGAGCCAGTGAAGCGAGGAGAACTCGAAACACCGAAGAAGCGTTTGGAGTGTGAGTGCCTATCAAAAGGACGGAATAAAGATGATTTGACAAAATTGTTCACAGTGGTGTTGGCCTGCAAATTGAGCCTTGTGATGAACCTGGATACCAATGAGCTGGAAGCTGTAACGTTAACAGATCAGCGTCAAACTGGGCCATTACAAGCAGCAAGGGTCGACGTTCATAACCCTACAGTACTGTGGTATTTGGGGCAGAACGGCATGGTAAAGTGGCTCAATAATGGAAGTTTACACATCTTGACCCTCAAAATCTTGTGCCAATTTTGATCATTTTTCGGTAACTCACGCTGTTCAAATAGGAGGAGAAGAGATGGGATCCTCAGCAATGACCGATCCTTGCTGCGACATGACCACCACTCATTCCATGGACTGAATCGCTCCTCACAAATGAAAAATCATCTAAGTCTTCTAACACGATTTTGAATACGCCCACCGCCACTCCATCGCCACTCGCTTTCCATGCTTCAGAGCTATTGGCACGAGCAAGATGCCTATTTATTTATTTATTTATTTATTTATTTATTTATTTATTTATTTTATTTATTTATTACTTATTTGGTAAGACCAGACACAAAACCAGACGTTTCATACTTGGCGACCTAATAGAATGGTTGCCCTGTTTTCTAGTTCCCTCTCTGAACTGATCCCACAAATAGCCTAGCTGCCTTCTCCCATCTTGAGCTTGGAGCAGGCCCGTAACAGCCTTTATTGAGCCATTCCACCATTTCATGCTTTGGCGCCAGCACATAATCCACCGACAGAATGACAAAAGCTCCACCAAAAGTTGTATTAAATCTCTGACATTTTCGAACATTCCATAAGATCTTAAGCTAAGCAAAGGTAAGCTTTTCTCGTTGGTTATCACAGCGTTCCCTAAATATTGGATAGGTGCGTGATTACAATATCAGAAAACAGTTGCTCAATTGCACCTCGAATGAACCTGCTTCTACTCTTTAACTAAGTATGTATAGAAAATTCCAGACGGTTAATTGGATATGGACCAGTGCCGCGGTGCGTCAGCGTTGGACAAAGCGCAGAGAGCATGATGAGGGCATTCTCGATCGAGGAGCGCAAAAGACAGGTAGAGTGCCACGCCGCGCCGCGGCATTGGTATCCAACTGACCGTTTGGAGTTCCCTGCAAGTTTCAGTCGAGGAAATTTTTTGCACTGAGGTCTTAGATTTGTATTATGTGGGTGCGGTACATCGTTCGGGTCGATAGCACTGAATCATGTGAAAGCTTTCGTCTCCCGCCACCAACACCGGTTCTTTTGAGCACAACCTCGCCCTGCACTAGTCCACATTGTATTTTCCAATTTCGAAATGCACGCGAAGTGTTTAGTCACTGAGGAAGGAGAGGAGAACCAATCAACAACCCCCTCCCCCTCGTCTCTCACCCATTCATCGTCACTACACGTACAGTCCTTCTCAAAAAGATAGACTGATTGCGCGACTGCACCATCGCGACGGGGCCTGAACGAGGGATGCGGAGAGAGCATGCCTCATGTGAGAGGTTGAGTAGGTCCCACCGCGATGGTGCAGTCGCAACACTAAGAAACCGCATGCGCAATCCGTCTATCTTTTTGAGAAGGACTGTATATGGCACAAAAAAAAAGTTTTTCCGTCGTGAGCGGAGCTGCTACTTCAACGGTGTTTGCGAAAAATAGAAAGCTATGGCATTCTAAGAAAAAAAAAACTTGATATTATGTCATTTTTGTTTTTAATGGTGCCAGATAAAGTGCCAGGGGCACGCGTGGCGCAGTGGTAAGAGGCTCGCTGCGCACGCACACGGTCGATGGTTCGACCTCGCCCCCGGCTAACCAAGGCGTCCATCCCTCCGGGGTCGGTAAATTGGGGGTGTATAGCGTTTGGTGCGATCGAGCGTTAATTGCGTGAGGTGCGAAGATGTCGCACCTCACTCGCTCCTCCGCAACATTGACAGCCGCCGCTCTCGCAGTCTGTGTTCTCTAGAGATAGAGACAGCCGGCCGCCGAGATAACTCGAACGAATGGTCGCGCGCGACGCATTGTGGTTGCATGTCTTTATGCGCTAGAGGAAGGAAGATATGAAACTGTTTGAAAGGTGAAAGCGGTGTAACACGTTCACATCAGCTTGAAGTAAACTTATGTAGTGTGTATCAAATAGTGGTGAAGCTGAAATTCTTAAAACTTCAAAAATCTATGTTTAAATTTCATCTTCCCAATCATTTGCTTTAAATAAGTTGTAGCATCGCGATTACGAAAAGAGAAAAAATCATCCGTTATTTGAACAGTAAGATTAGTTTTTTATATTGTTAGCCACAACTAATCGATGACCTATATAGATGGCCACGTAGGTGTTACATTGCCGCTGGAAATGATGACAGGCTCTCAAGCTAGTAAACAACTCAGTCATCGAACAGAAGGATACCTAAGGAAATCCTCAGTGGCTCTAGGGTATGATTTATTGTGTGATAAGAAAAAAAGAGAGGTCAACGACTGCTTATGATCATGATGAGCACAGTCAGGGTGGTCCAAAAATTGGCATTCTGCATCCAATCTTTTGTCGTTTTTCTGTTCAATCCATACAGGTTCCTCTGGAATAATACCGAGCACTATGAATTTTCGGAACAACTTAGTCATTTTTTTCCATCAGCCAATTTCATTTTTGCGCATTCTAGGCGCGCATGTAATGCCAACCTATAAAATTTTGCAAAAGGGTCACTTACCAGTGCATCGAAGAGTAAAAGGCTTGGGTAACCGAAAAACAGGAAAGTAATCGTGAAAAACCACCTAATATGGTTATGAGATCGAAGATTTGGTGCGAGTACGCAGATAGACGACACAGTTTTTTTTTTCGAAAACATGGATATTTGGTGTTTTACCGCCCCATATGCATTTCCCTATTTTGCAAAAATTTGGCTCAGACGGGGATCGAACACTGGACATGCCGGGTAAACGAAAACGACATCTCCGTCACTCCAAGTGCTTATAAAAAACTTGTAGAGTGTGCGACAGACGCATGTGTGGAAATTGGATTACCTACTTGTCTACCTACCCCTACTATTTGAACTAATCGATAAAATTTGAAATTCGAAGCTGAAGAATCACTTTCAAAATTAATTTAATTCAAAAAAAGTATTTTATAGGTACTTAGAAAATTGCTAAATTACAATAACTGAAAAAAGTGGAAAAATCGCTAAGTTACAATAACCGCAAATGTGAAAAAAATCCGAAGTTTAGGGGGTCGCATTTTTCCAGTCTATGAGGGAGCCGCCTCGGGGTCGACTTTTTACCGATACCATGTTTTACCCTGATGGCGTATCACCACACATTTCCCGTTAATTTTTTGCGCATGAAATGCGACGTCGCGCGCGACAATTGGTGCCATGGGAAGTTTTGGCGGTACGCCTACCTCAGCTGCCAAGCGATTTGTGCAGTTAAAGGCGCGAGCAAGGTGCGAAGACGCTAATGACCCTTGAAGCATATCTGGCGTCTCGCACCTATAATTGAATCGCACCAAACGATTGCCACCCGTAAATTGGTACCAGTGGAGTCTGGGAGGATGAAGCACTGACTTGGTTCATTGATGCCCCCCGCAAGTCAACTGTATAGGGCACATACGCATTCAACGCCTCTACGATTCCAGATGAAGTCGAATGCGTGGCGCATCCCTCGTGGCGGGATTGATCAACGCCGACCCCTTTATCCTTTTTATCCTTTGATGGTCCCAGAAGTGAAGTCCATTTTAGTTGTTCTGCCGTAGTCACAAACAGACATGGAGCAGTCGTATTCGCCAGACAGCCGCAGCTGAACGAAAATCCGTTAATGAAGAAACAGCTGTGGACCTTGCATAAACTATTTCGCCTTTCCCAGTAGCGAAGACGACATCAAAGAAGCATCGTCAGTGCTCTTTGTAGTGACGACAATGGTGAATGTTGATGCTGTGCTGCGCGCAAGTGCCAGTATTGATATGCTACGTCTGGAGGCAGCACAAAAAGTGCGTTCGCGTCAACAACATCGAGGCTGGAGCCGGAGTCGCACTCATTTCTGCAGCCATATTTGATGTCAGCCGGCTCGCACAGCTCCGCTGCCCATCTTTCTCCCGTCACGGGATTTGCAGGGATTCGCTGCGTGCTGTCACGGGCTGGGCTGCTCGGGCGCTCGCTTGCAGGCTGTGTTTTTATAGATGAGACGTTATTTATAGATTATCGGCGGCCCCGAAGGAACTGAGCGTCGGAAAGAGTCGATTGGAATTGAGAGAGGGTGACGGTGAGGTTGTTGTGGTAACGGCTGGTGCATCGCTCGCTGCCTGCAGTTGAGACGAGCTACCCTGAAGCCCCTGCCTGACTCTTGAGCCTTGAGAGACGTGAAGCAGATTCTCGAGCAAAGACGTTTCCACGCCAGCTATACATTGTCCATTTTCCCACACCATTGCTTTGAAAATGTTCAGTAATCAGTCACGGAATCCATGAGTCATTTGCGCATCCACGAATACACACATGGCTTGTTCTCTAATCACTCCGAATACTACCTTTGATTGCTGGGCTTCTTCTCTAATCTTTTCATTCGATCGATTATCGATTATTCACTGCATTGATATCCTTACATTGATACTCTGTCCGGAGCTACTGTGCCATAAAATTTGACACTTCGTTCGTGGCTCGCGTTACCACTTCGTACAACGCTGCTCTTAACAAAAGATTTCCATGAAATTTGCCTCCCCCGTCTACTGTGCATTATCGGTTTTAGCCGTTTACACAACAAAAACAGGCCACCTCTCACCTGTGCCCGTGACGTCAGGCGACTTTCGCCTTTTGAACCTGGGAAGAATTAGCCAGACATGGTTTAAAGGCAGCACCCACGGAAATTTTTGCGTTGGAGATTCCGCTGAATATCAAGGTTTTCAGGGACGATGAACTCATAGGCAGTGATGAAACAGCGTGAAATACGCCGGAAGACGAGAAATGAAGGCGCTGTTTCCCATGCGTCCACAGCGCGGACGAGTTTTCCGCTGAGGGTATACGCGCGTATCGTCACGAATTCTTGTGGATGGTGCGCATTCCATACCCTACACTGTACAATATTCCTTATACAACATGATACATTACATTGAACCACTCGTAGCATGCCAAATCAATAGCGTTAACTGGCGTGGCGGACACGAAAATGGCCATGCTCGGCTCGGTGTCCACGGCAGTATCTCCACAGATAGGCCGTTTTTTTCTGCATTCAAGTTACCATTGTGATTCTCTGGCAGCCGACCACACGGAGAACGACTCATCTCGAAAGTGAAGATTTCCGTGGGTGCTGCCTTTAAAGGATGCCCTAAGTCACTCTATAACCTTATTACCCATGTTAGGTCAATGCTGACCTATCATTCCTGGGAGAAAACCAGGAGCAGTGGCTTTCTGTACAACGGGGCTCGACTTGTGCGGATGGTGAGTGGTTATGTAGTGCAGTAGAGTGAATAAAAGAGAAGTTTGAAGGTCCTTTCAGAATTTTGAACATCATCGAGCAACATATCACTGTTTACCAATTGCCGACATGTAAAATGTAGGTGTAGCGATCCTTGCATGCCATACTTATCCAAATCATTTGAAAAAGTAGCACAACTAACTTTTCCTCAATAAAATTCACCGTTCTACATCAAAATCTATATGCAGTTCGGAAATTGCTGAGAACGTATGCTCCTACGTTCTAAGTTCTCGGTCATACGTACGCCTCTAACACGAACGAAAGCGCCGCAAAATTCGACAGTTTTTTTTTTGTACGAACGGCTCGGATCGTCCATATTCTTCTTTCAAAAATGCCTGTCATTAAAATGTCTCAAGAATACGTATTTCGAAGGTCGCGACCATCAAAAGTAATGAACAACTATCAAGAAAACCCAGATTCGCCACCGTGGCGACGATTCCATCGTGAGCGGTGCGGTCGCGTCGCGTGCTTTTCGGTCACCGCCATCGATGCTCGGTGTAGTCGTCTGAGCTACAGTCGTGTAGCTCAAAGAGTGCGCTTGCGACTTTGCCTGCAATTACGGCTGCAGCGTGATGTCGGCTGGCTAGTCAGCTCGATCTAACTTTTACACTTCTCTCCATGTTGAAGTTTCTCTACTGTCATTCAGTTAAATCTCCTGCGGCATGCTTCCATTGATCGAAATGGGTAATCAGCCGACATACACAGTTTCGTTATTGCAGACAAAGTCACAGACGTACTCTCTATGCTACCCGACTATTCATCTTTGTTCTTCTGTCACCATATTAATATTGAAATTGATTATAACAGTGGGACTTCCATTGTCCTGGGAAAGGCTAGAGCCGACGATCCACGCACGTAGTTTTTACTTGGAGTCACATGTTCTTACCAGAACAGTCTCCAAAAATCAAAAATTGATTTTAAACTTTTTCTTCACTTCACTGACCAGATCGTTATCATGTTTCTGTTATTCAAATCTCTCGATTTTTTACCACTGTCTTCAAAGAATTCGAATTTTTTTTTCGAATATGCCTACTTCATTATCTCTCTGTATTATCCGAAATTTGTTTGCTATTTCTGTCTTATGATGTACATTTTTTGAGAATCAAGCGACCGCAGATTTTGAAAAATTAGTCCGACATCACTCAATTATTTAAGAGGTGGTGGAAATGGGGAGTTCCCAACATCTACCCCGGCCACACTGTTTGTACCCAACTTTTCGTTCCATACACTTGCAAACGCAGTCTTTGCTGAATGATGGTTTGTTACCTGTGTCTGTCACGGAAACAAACACAGTTTGTGAATGAAAGGTGAACGAGCACCCAATCTGCCAACACTTCGTGGGTGGCCGCACTCGCGGGGGCTTCTTTCCATTGAGACGCTCGTTGCAGCCACTTTTTGCTATTTGGCCGCCTCTTCGCTGCGACAGCGGAAATGCGTCATCGGCCAGAAAAAAAGAGCCATCGGTTTCTTCCTGGCTGCGACCGATCTTTGAGTTCTTCTACGAGCGTTCTTTGCGCTGTTTGCAGCCCAGTTCATGTGTTCTCGCCTCGGTTCCATCGCAGAGCGGAACAAGCTGTCACATGCTAGACTTCTGAATGACTTGTAACTAAGCACGACAAATAGGAGCCAATCCTCACTTGCTTTGCTCCTCTGGTGTGGGTACTCTTACGCAGCCTTACTAGCACTTACTACTCTTTACCCAGCGGTGGGTAAGCAGGTTGTTTTGGAAATGGCAAATTGCCAAGGTGTTCACAGCGACGCTGAAGCTTTCGTGACAATCTTGTGTCAAGCTTGAGCCAGTCCCTTTGTGGAAGGAGCAAAAGTAACAATGCTCGTCGTTTCATATGCAGCTGCGATGGCACTGGCGAGTGGCAAATGTTCGATAGTCGCATCCCCGCGCTCCTTTTTCCTATTCTTTCAACTCAACGCATCATCGGAATATAAAATCCAGCTACAAACAAAATATGGGAACGGAAATGTGTTGCCATTTTCTCTGTGCCATTTTTTTTTTCATTTTTTCTGTGTGCCATTTTCTCTTCCAAGAAACACGAATTCCGACCATTCCCAACTAGACTAGTCGACTAGTCCCTATTCTTCATCATATAGACGCACGCGCGTCAGTCGCACGCATCCATGCCTATTTGAAGCCTATTTTCATCCCTGATATGCACCTCGGCTCTCAAGCAGTACATCAGTTTGGTCCGAAAGTTTTCCGCCTTCTCGTTTTTTTTTCTCAAACAATCAGCATTGTAGTTGGTGGACGAAACCTGATCTGTCAGTTTTTATAATTGAGAAGTATTAGAACATTATACCTCACTCTATTGCCAAAGAATTTCAGTTTATGATCACGAAATTCTAGAAAAAAAATATTGGTACAAAACTATCGGACCATCCCACTACATGCATACAACATCTGCACCAAAGTCGCTAAACAAGAATATGCAGTAAGTAGATCTGCATCCTTCCGCGTTTCGTGTCAATAAATTGGGACAGGGAAAGTGATTCAGCCACATAACAAGAACAATTCCATCCAACTGTAGTGATTTGCCACTCAGAAATTCGCCGAATTGATGCCTCATGTCGTTAAGGCTCGGATTGCTAAAATGGGCGGGGTTGGGGTATCATTCCAGTTGTTGTTCGGCTGCTATTCGGTCGCTGTAGGACTGCTGTTAGACCCCTATAGAAAAGGTGAATATCAAACCTGTAGCGGCCGGATAGCAGCTGAACAGCAATTCTAATGACACCCCAACCCCGCTCACTTTAGCAATCCGAGCCTCAATGACATGAGGATCCTATTCGGCGAATGTCTGGGCAATTAATTTTCCAAAAAAAAAAACACAAGAAAAAATGAGGGATGAGTTGGACCTCATGCGCGCCACGGTGAGCGACTTCATTCAGCGCTTAGGGTCTCCCTCCGTATTTTTAGACGAAATGTGTAAAATCAAATATGGCCTTGCCTTTTGTTCAATGAGGCCTTTAACATAAATCGTATAGTGCTGTTTTACACTACACTGATGTTCTTTTTCCTTTTAATTATATTTCGTGAGAACGTATTGAGCAAAAGATAGTGAGTGATTGCAGGAATGGAAAGAAAGCATATACGCTTAGATGCATGACTGAGATTACCCAGGGTAATCGACTTGACGCCCATGTTAAACATGGTTAAATCTGTGGGGTGATAACACATTTATGTACCTTGGGTAATCTCAATGATGCATACGGTCCATGGACTCCGAACTCGCGGCTAGAGGTCGCTTCAGAAACGGCTTATTGGGCGAATCGCCAACAGGCCTGTTTTTTTTTTCACAGCCAGGGCGCTCGAAGTCTCAAGCAAACGGCAGTACAGTGTTGAGCGCAAATATTGACTGTTCTCCCCGCACATTTGATATTTCCGATAGTTTTTAACACTATTTTTCAAGGTGGTATGTCTTTTAAAATTTGCCAGGTGCAAACTGGTGCGTTTAAACTGGTTTTGTTAGGGGCTGGGGCAAGCTATTGTTCCCTCTGTACTTTGGAGTTTGGAAGTGCCAGTGACGCTGAGCATTTTCTCATCTCTCGTTTCTATTGCTTCAAGACGGAAATCAAAAGTGCAGACGCCTTCTTTCATTGGTGACGGAGCGGCAGCAATCATTATTGACACTGAGAGTTCAGACATGCCACTCTATCTCTGATTGAATCGTGATTATTTCCTAGTCTTCACCTTCTGGATATGGATTCCAGCAAGGAGTTCGCCCTAACCTCGACTATTTTAAAATAGCCAAGCAATTCTTGGCACCTTCACAACGTTTTTTTCCTTCCATATGTGTGAAACCCATGATATGTCAATGGTATGCTTCCTCCAAGTTTTTGGCTCTTCTCACGGATCTAACGGTATTCAGGAACGAAAAAAAACTTTAGCGGAAAATAGGGAAGAAAACGCGAACACACACACACACACACACACACACACACACACACACACACACACACACACACACACACACACACACACATATTTTTTTTCTTTCTTTCATTCTTTCCTTCTTTCTTTTTCTCTGAATGAAGTGGACATAGACCATGTGAATTTTGCGTAAATTCGTTGTTGATCGCCGGCTGCGTGACAAGACGTACGCTGCTGCGCTATGATTGGTCGATTGATGTGCGCGTCGCGGTTGCAGCATTCAAAGGTACGAGCACCGCTGTGGAAAAATGGACAAGTTTTCTGGGCTCGGGTAGGGCAAATAACGGAGCCGATGAACTGTATGTGTGAAGGTGGCCGTCGATGTCATTGAAAGCGTCGAAATGAAAGAAGCAACCTGGATTCAAGAAGTGCACACGTGCGGCGCGGTCGCGTTGTGGCGTACGTCTTGACCGCCTCCCTTGATCGCCTGAGAGATAATCTGCATTATTTACACTCGACATACACTCGACATTCGTAGTGGATTTCTTTAGAATCCTGAATTGCTGCTATGTTCGATCCGATGTTTCAACATTTTCTGCTAAATTAGGAAGCATCGAATGTCTGCTAATCTGATACTCATCCGAGCGAAGTAAAAAGTGATCTTCGACAGCTTTGCTCTCATGTATTCGACTTTTTGACTGCTCTATGATTTGGTCTGCTTGAAAAATAACAGCTGAATCGTGCTTATTTCCACGTTAACCCATTGCGCACTATGTGATGCACATGGTGCATCACGATCTCGCGTTCCCGTATGACCATTTGATGGACACACTGCTTCATGTTATGCTTTTATGTTGGAAATTGCTCTTTTTTCTAACGGCCCTTTTCCAAAGCTACATTATCAAACACAGAAAACGATGGATCATACTGGACCGACTGAAGCATAAACATTAATTCGCCACCCAAGCAAAAATATGCTCGGTCCGCAATGTCTTAAAGTAAGGAGGTCCCTTGTAACCTAACTACAAATTTTGGTGACTTCAGATTGAACTCGCTCACCATTTTGAGTTCAACTCCAGTTTCTACCCAAACCATTACAGTGAAGAGAGCAGCGTCGTAAATTCATGCACGAACTCGACCGTTTTTGTTTCTCATGGAGATCTGTAAATTCGTCCCCTATACCTCGTGCTCCTAGCTGTCCTTCGCTTCTATCTTGTTTGATGTACACTTCGTGCATTCATCAGATTTCTTGCAAGATGTGATCAGCTGTAAAGTGATCGAAGACTCAGTATGACAAGAATTATTGAGATTCTTTGGTGGTTGTGCAGCTGTAACATATTTGCGAAAGATTTGCTCTGGCAACTCTTGTACAACTGCGACATACTGACTTGCTTACATATAAGAATTTCCCGCCAACAATCATGGGAAGAAAAGCTAATAAAATTGATGGGACAGTTATTCCACCATGTTCTCCATGTACATGTCCTATCTATTGATCCTAACACTTCAGTATGGGCAAAAAGGAAACCCGTTCTGGAATATACATACAGTGGGCGTCAATGGCGGTGACCCATCTGCGGCCTCGAAAATAACGCGGCGCGACCGCGCCGCTTGAGCGAGAATCCTCTCCGGGACATCAAGTTATGGGGTTTTCTTGATAGTCAGTTAGTTTTCGTATTAGTTATCATCAAATGTAATGAACAACTATCAAGAAAACCCAGATACGACACTGCGGCGACGATTCTAGCGTGAGCGGTGCGGTC
>JARK01001443.1:492551-507185 GCA_000688135.1 Ancylostoma ceylanicum | reverse complement strand
CCTCCGCTCGCGCCCCGACTGCCGCCGCCACCGCATCGATCCGTCCGTGTTGCAGACGGGCGCAGCACATTTTGCAGGAATGGGGCGGGGCCTCGTCCGCTCGCACCTCCATCGTCCACGTTACGCTGCTTCCTGAGCCTCTTTTACCCGTTTCTGTTCGCTCTAAAGCTAGCAGTACCTCTTCAGGACCAGCTCCAAGCCGCGGTGACCCCTGGAGGGTGGTGGTCGCGGCTGTTGTTGCGATCATGCGCGTTTATTTACTGCAGCGGTGTTTTCACGGCAATTCTCAGATTTCCGGCTTCACCAGCAAGCACAACAACACCATCTTAGCCGTATTTATGCGATTACCTCTCACTGTTAGAGCTGGGAGCCTTCTCAGGATTTTTTCCTAATTCTTCTTGCAGTTACTTTGTTGATCACTAAGTTCTACGCATTTATCATCGACTAATCCTGCTCGGAAACCCTGCATTGTTCTACCTCAACTGTGAGCAAAAAACCGCTTCTAAAACAGCTTTTCAGCCCTGTTTTAGTCCAAACTTCGCCCTAGAAACACCATTTCGTGGGCCTTTTCCAGTTCAGCTGAACGATTGTCGTTCCGAACATTCTTCCAACGTTTCTTCAGCGCATTCCTTCGCGCTGCAATCATTGTGCAAAGCACCGCCATCTACCAGCTGAGCGCTGCACTCGAAAGGGGCAAATGTCGTGGCGGTGCAGTACTTTTTGCCCACACAGACAGCGCTCGAGTGCGTTCCCCCGTCGAGCGTTCTGTGATGCCCATGCGGCTTTCCTGAAGTTTCGAAAATTGCCCGCTAAATTGGCGCTGCTTGGTGCTGATGGATAATTTTAGTTAAGCAGTTTATAAAGTTTTTGTTAATGTACATATTCTAGCAGAGTAAATCTCGCCCCCACTCCTGCTCTTTTTAGGCCCTATCCAATACGGGGAAACATATAGAACTCATGTGTCCGTTCCTATCGTCCTTTATCCACTATTCTATCCAGTATAATTGTCCTTCCTCATGATCACTTTCTGGATAGAGCTAATATAGATCTGACAGAAGTAATAACGAGCGAAAATAGACTAGCTAAAGAAATCCTGCACTTGAACGTGTGGGCACATATATTCACATTAAAGTTTTTTCCTTTGGATACCTAGTGGAAGGGGCACCCAGGTCCGAATGGAAGGGGCACACGGGACCGAGTGGAAGGGGCACACGGGTCCAAGCCTACTGATATTTCTTGATTTCTCGTGGATCAATGGTGTGGTGGCGCAGGGGCCCGAATGGAAAGGACATGCGGGTCCGAGTTAGAGGGGCTCACGGGACCTAGTGGAAGGGGCACACGGGTCCAAGTCTACTGATATTTGTTGATTTCTCGTGGATCAATGGTGTGGTGGCGCAGGGGCCCGAATGGAAAGGACATGCGGGTCCGAGTTAGAGAGGCTCACGGGACCTAGTGGAAGGGGCACACGGGTCCAAGTGGAAGGGGCACATGGGTCCGAGTTAGTGGGGCACACGGGACCGAGTGGAAGGGGCTTACGGGTCCAAGTCTACTGATATTTGTTGATTTCTCGTGGATCAATGGTGTGGTGGCGCAGGGGCCCGAATGGAAGGGGCATACGGGTCTGAGACATAAGAAGCCCACGGGGCCACCAGCTCACATTAGTTTTTCCTGTGGATAGCAATATATCCAGCTTACAAGGGAAGGATACCAGGTCAGTGTGGTCATTCATAGAGAGATGTACATTGCCTAACGCAGCTCGCGACGTTGATTTCAAATCTGTTTTCATCTGCTCCTAAATTCATTTCTGTGAGGAGTTATACCCGTTTCTCCATGTCAGGTACGCTCAAGTAGGGCGCACAAGGTAGTTGTTGCTAGAGGAGTCTTGGCGCAGGGGTAAGTTTCTCGCTTAGGATCAACTGATGAAGTCGCCATATTAGTTTTG
This sequence comes from Ancylostoma ceylanicum, assembly GCA_000688135.1. Classification (NCBI taxonomy): domain Eukaryota; kingdom Metazoa; phylum Nematoda; class Chromadorea; order Rhabditida; family Ancylostomatidae; genus Ancylostoma; species Ancylostoma ceylanicum. The sequence continues at coordinate 505,243 of JARK01001443.1, read as the reverse complement.
AAGAGTGAGGAACTCACCATTCCCCAACGACTCACCTGGCACATCGACCTTCTGCGCCCTACATGAGCGCTCCATGGAAAAACATGGAAAAACGGGTATAACTCCTCAAAGAAACAAATTTAGGAGCAGATGAAGACAGATTTGGAATCAGCGTCACGAGCTGCATCAGGCAGTATACATCTCGCTACGAAAGACCATACTGACCTAGTATCCCTCCCTTGTTAGCGCACACTAACAAATCCGGGGTAAAATGGTGTTGGGGGGGGGGGTAGGCGGTCAAGATGTACGCCGCAACGCGACCGCGCTGCACGCGTACGCTCTTTGAATCCTGATTGCTTCTTCCATTTCGACCATTCAATGACATGCACGGCCACCTCCTTACAGTTTGTTGGCTCCGTTAGCATTTACTTGTCCCACTCAAGCCCAGAAAACATGTCCATTCCTCCCCNCGGGGTAAAATGGTGTTGGGGGGGGGGGGTAGGCGGTCAAGATGTACGCCGCAACGCGACCGCGCTGCACGCGTACGCTCTTTGAATCCTGATTGCTTCTTCCATTTCGACCATTCAATGACATGCACGGCCACCTCCTTACAGTTTGTTGGCTCCGTTAGCATTTACTTGTCCCACTCAAGCCCAGAAAACATGTCCATTCCTCCCCAGCGCTGCTCTTACCTTTGAGTACTGCAACCGCGACGCGCACATGATTCGACCAATCACAGCGCAGCAGCGTACGTGTTGTCACGGAGCCGTTGAGGGGGGCACTTGGTATTGGTCGATAATATGACCTGTCCTACACGTTCTGACGTGTTTGCAACTTAGGTAACTATTGTACGCTAGGATAGCTAACAAGTCAGAGCGTGTAGGACAGGCCAAGTTACCGACCTTTGTGAGGTGCCCCCCCCCCCAAACTCCATTTTACCCCAAATCCGGACGTTTATCCGCCTGAGTAAAAGTACGGGATTCAAGCCCTGATCATGCCAGTACGCACTCACTAAAGCTGTTTTAATTGCTTTGATATTCGATGCTTCCAAAACCTGGAAAATCTATTCATGTGAAGTACAAACGTGCTAAGCTCGAGTCCGCTCGCTGCAAAAGTGCACGAGTAGCGATTCTTTCTCGATGAAATCGTTTGCGCAGCGTTTCTTTCGGCGATGACGGCTTCCCTGCAGCTGTAAATAAGATGGTGTTCAGCTACGTCACCGCAGGTGTGTCATGTTTATTGCTGCTTCTTCGCGATTCATAAGGCTCATATGGTTTCATTTCCCTGCGGAATTTCCACAGTGTTTTCTGGAGGCAGAGATGCTAACCCTGTGAGTTGGTTACCCAGTCGTGCATACCAACTTCTTTCTCCGAAGACGTTATCATTATTTGTTCCAGACGCCAGCGCAAACACTCCAAATCTCGCTATTATTCATTGCTCGCCTCGGGCTTCTTTCGTGTTTTTCTGCAGTTCGTATAGACGTGATTTATGCTGGAAGTTGCAGCAGCAGATTGGTGTTTTCAAGGAAGAAACAATGAACATCGTTGTACAGTGACTTGCAGGACTCGGGCTGCCGAAAACTTTGGCCGTAATTTTGAAAATTAAAGGCATTGAGGAATGTTGATGGGTTTGGTGGCTCCGCTAATTTTGTGCGACGAGGCGGACAATGCAAATGGCTGGCTGGTGATCGCTCTTTGCCTTTTTCGTGAATTCGCGATGTGACCGTCCATTTCTGTCCAAGTCACGTTGCGTTGATTACGCAAATATGTTGATTCATTCTGCGATAAGCGGTTGGTGCCACTTAGTTGAGTTTCCCACTATCAGACTTTTTTCAAACAAATTATCACAGGGTTTCTGCAGTCTTGTAATTGTTCCAGTAAAAGTGCAAATTTGTAATCTGTGTTGACGACGGCTCTCATAATCGTTCCGATTTTACACCCTTTATCAGTGTTCCTACACATGCGCTTATGACATACTGTAAGCGTCGATGGTCTTGTGTTTTTTCACGGACTTTGGAAGCACCGCGGCGCTCCCGCTGGAATCGCCACCAGTGGCAAATCAAGATTCTCTTGATAGTTTTTCATCATATTTGATGGAAGAGGGTCGACTATCAGGAGAAGCAACTATCAAGAAAACCCATTTGTTTGCTATAGATTCCATGCGAGCGTCGCAGTCGCGCAGCGTGCTTCCCGAATATCCGAAAAACATACTGCCATCGACGCTCACTGTATATGTATGTAGTGTGAAAGAAGTAGAAACTATTGCGAATTTGGGTTGGGTTTCCTTGTTTATAACCGTAGCTATCCTGGACCAACCTCGAGCACTTATTTCTCACGGCAGTGGACATTTTTGATTTTTGAATCCTCACTCTCGTTAGACAACTTCGTTAGCTATGACCCATACATGGGCAGAAATGACAAAATGAAATTGTGAGGAAAACCCAACATTTGAGCACATTTACGCCTAATATCCAGGCACAATCCTCGCCAGTCGCGGAGGGCGCATAAAGTGACCCTTATTAGTATTCGTTGTATGCGGAAACTTTGGAAGTCAATTCAATTACTCAAGCACAAGATTTCATCTCGCGGAACAGACTTGGACGAGTTTTACTGATATCCTAGAACCGCAAAGGGCTTTTAACTCTGTTCGGACCAACGGTTCACTGTCAATCGAGAGTGAAAACGATAAAATGTATGGAAACACAGGCAAACATAGTGTCAAAGCCGCAGACAATTCAGCGCTGTGCATGCGCCCGAGCCCACTGCAGGGGCCTTCCAAGCGAGTCATCTACATGCTTTAAGGGCTTTGCCCTGGATGCTTCTTTGAGATTACCCAGGGTAAACAAAGTGACGCCCACGTTAACGATAGATTAATTTAGGAGTGTTAGGGTTAGCACGCATACCCTAGGTAATTCTAGTGATACATACGGCTCCTATTGTAATTCACGCGTCTAACCTTAGGTTAGCACTTGAGCAGGGCCTGCAGGATGTTCGCTTTCACTGTGGAAGTTCTGTAATGACACAGAAATATCTGTATTGGATTGGGCGATAAGTTCGTGCGGTTTTCCATAGGCATCGGAAGTACCTCTTCGCACAAGCAACACGAACCACAACAATTGACTCATGTAGCCCCTTTCCTCTGCTATTAGTGGTGACGGAGGCATGGTAGCTTCCTGGCTCAAACTCCATGAAAAGGCACATTGTTTGAGATGACTGAATTTGTTATCCTCAGCTGCAACCCTGGACCGGAACTCTATAAACACCCCAAGAAAATACACAAAATAAGTGGTCACAGAATGCTTCAGGCATGTGAAGTTAGCGTGAGTAAAGGCATGAGTAAGATTGCCTTCAATTCTAGCCATGAGTAAGATTGCCTTTAATTCTAGCATCTTTTTGACCGTTTATTGAAATTTACCCAGAGGAGAGGTGTGTTCGCATGTGAAAAGTCACTTCATGCTGAGCCCTTCGATGTTTTTCCACGAAATGAATCCGTTGAACTTACGTAGTTGTTGCTCAGATTTAACATTCACAGTGGTTTTCTTTACATATAGACCAAAATCTACCGGATGAACTCGCACTGCTCTTCAGACTCCATATTCAAGATGGTGGACACCCTCCAGTTTAAATTTGATCTCTGCAGGGCGGGCATCCGCTTCTGCTCCGTCCTTTCGGCATTAACAGCTTCTCTTTAGATTCCGTTAATATTCATGTCTTCTGAGCTACATTGGATCCATGACTGAGGCCGAACAGCAGGAGTTGTAGGAGATTTTCATTTCAGTCGAGCTGGCAGTAGAAAATGAGCAGGAGTCGAGGAAATCGATTAGAATATTCGTAAAGAGTAGACCGAGTGCTACAGAATGATGTATGATACACAACCGAACAATGTTTGATTCCCAGTGAAAAATTACCGAACAATGTTTGATTCCCAGTGAAAATTAAGATGAAAAAACCGCACGAACTTATTATCCAACCCAATAGTTCCTTTCTTCAATTATATCGCTGTCGCTTTATCATTGATGAATAATTGTATATGGAAGAAAACGGCAATGGACCGACACTGTTTGTTGGAAGAATGGCTTCGAATGCTAGAAATACGCGTTCCTCTGTTGTAATAACAATAAATCAGCCTTTTTTTTCTGGATCCACGTCTGCACAGATTGGCACCCATTGCGGAAGTGGCCGCCGTATTCCCAACCATTTAGTGACTGCATTCTGCCACGGAGTCTGTTGCAGAGATCATCTGCAACAAGTTGGTTGATACGACACCATCTCTGTGCAAGAGGTTGGTCTACCGATTGTAAAGAAGCATACTTGTGATGGGAGGGTTCTTCGCTATCAGTCGTTTTGACTAGGTGGAGACCACGCGGTCGCGGAAGATTGGTGCATTTTCAAGTACAGACACATTTTTTTGTTCTACAACATTCCACTTGAGTATTTTCGGCCGGGAAGGCTGGAGCTCCGCATGGACAGCACGTTTCACAATGCGAGTTGTACTGTGGAATTACCGCGAATGGTAAGCGGGTTATTTTCTCGCCTTGGTTTTTCACAAAACCTGTTATTATTCTTGAAAAATAGAGCCAGCACTAAAGACATCAGAAACCGCTTCCTGTTTCTCCATGACTCATTCGGGCTTCGCTAAGTAGCAAGTGCAACCACAAAACGTACAGTACATATTCCATTTATTATAAAACCACACTGATGAAATTGAACCCGGAAGAGAAATGCCGGGGGAGTTCAAGTTTGCGAAAAAAATAAAAAAAATCATTAGTCGGAGTAGAAAACGATCTTTTTTATTACCGAACGATGGAGAGTTACGGAACTACGGCCGATATTCCTAATGTGGACTACAGATAGTCGTAGACAAGGGCCTGGTTCGCGGCGCGGGCGCTTTGGTTGTCTGCTGCACCGAGGCAGCGGGCCTGCTGGGCAGAGACACGGAGGAGAACCGCGCCGGGGTCCCGGCCCTTGTCTACGAGCGTTTGGAGTTCACTGTAATACTAGGGACCGAAGAGTGCATTGGATATATTCGAATTTGGAAGTTTGTTTCCTAAATAACTTGAAATTTTGTATTTCTGGAGCGAGGAATTGTAAGAAAAATTAAGGGCAGCACCCACGGAAATCCTCACTTTCGAGGAGAGTCGTTCGGCTGCCAGACAATCACAATGGTAACTTGAACGCAGAAAAAAGCGGCCTATCTGTGGAGATACTGCCGTGGACACATAGCCGAGCGTGGCCATTTTGGTGTCCGCCACGCCAGTTGACGCTATTGATTTGGCATGCTACGAGTGGTCCAGCTCAATGTATCATGTTGTATATGGAATATTGTACAGTGTAGGGTTTGGAATGCGCACCATCCACAAGAATTCGTGACGATACGCCCGTATACCCTCAGCGGGAAACTCGTCCGCGCTGTGGACGTATGGGGAACAGCGCCTTAATTTCTCGTCTTCCGGCGTGTTTCACGCTGTTTCATCACTGCCTATGAGTTCATCGTCCCTGAAAACCTTAAAATCCAGCGAAATCTCCAACACAAAAATTTCCGTGGGTGCTGCCTTTAAGGGTCTTCTGTTTTTTTTTCAACGTTTTAGTTTTCTGGATCGGGTTTTGAATTAATAAATAAAGTGACTGAGTTAGTCGATTTTCATTTGGTCCTAAGTATTGCTGCGGATTCACTTTTTCTTCAAAGTCAGCTTCATTTTTGACGAGATCTTGCGCTGTGTTAGACACACCGTGCTTCCTTTTTGGAATGCCCTTGTGATAGCATACCACACCTTCAAAACTGGTCCGAACTGCTTGAACAGGAGAGCAAACTAAGGGCCATCCCCAGCCCAGCGCCACCTGCTCGAAAAGGACGGCTTCTCCACGGGTGAGCTGGAGATCAGCTGAGTGCACTGTAACAATACCCGACGGGTGGTCACGTGAACACGTCGTGCGGCCCGATCAATCAGCCATGCAGTGGCTGTGCAGATCCGTGGCGACTACACCGTGCCGCCGCTCGCACGCCTGCAGACCCGTGCAAGTTTTTTCACTTCTTTACTACCGACCACATCGCGGGTCATTTCTCAGCGTCCTCAGTGACAGCTGCTCAACTGTCGCTTGAACTGAGCTGGATATTCAGCGATCGGCTTTCTCCGAAGTTTTCGCATTGCTTAGTTCATGTCTAGGTGCAGGCTGTCGTCTCCGCCACCGCATGATGCGCAGCTTTGCTAGGTGCCAGCTACAGCATTCTGCAAGATATCCTACAAGAAACCAAATGGAAGACTTAGCTATACGGCGACTTTGAGCTCAGTTCGTCCTGGTGAATCTTCGTATGTGAAGACTACCACAGTTTGATGTGACGAGCAGAGCAACATCTCTTGCGATATTTCACCTGCATTTTTTTTAGAATGGCATAAAAGAATCCACCAAAAAATTTCGCTTAAAATTTGTTACAAAGGAAAACAATCTCCCTAAATTCTTTATTCTTTATTCTTTATTCAATTTCTATATCGCAACGGTACAATAGATGCTGCACTGTTTTTGCGTAGAATTCTTCTTCTTCGTCTTCTTGACGTCTCCAGTTATAAGTGTTTTCCAGTTCGACATCACGTCTTTAGCTCGTCTTCCTTTGAACTTGGCTATATTATCAATCCATGGTGTCCGAGGTCTTGTCTTAAGTCTCTTCTGTCTCTTCGAGGTCATAAATTCTTAAGGATAGAAAATTTTTGCGACAATGTTGAAATGGAGAAGTCCGATTTTCGATGAACCGCGGCATACTCGGTAGCTCACAAAAGTATTTGACCAGAAAGTTGTCATTTTTTTTCAAATTTAGACTGCACTTAAGTGTGTTCCACTAAATAGCAAAGTATATCCAGTTAAACCGACAGTGTATATTGTTAGAAAGACCACGAATTGAGACGCGGGCGTTTTCAGTCAATATCACTTGCTAGTGTGACTAGTGCTTGTGATGCTTGATAGTGGACAACCGCACCGTTTGCTTCCAATCCGTGAATGCACCAATATTCACTCCCTTCTGAATGATCTATAAGATTTAATTGCTTTCGTGATTCTTTATAATTCTACCTGAGTGCAGTGTGACTCTTGCTAAATGTTACCGAACTAGAGGGAGCTTACAGATTTCCCGACAATTTGAAATGAGAGCAAGGGTAACCACTATCGAGGTCGTTTACTAGTAAAACTCTACATGCAGTGAGCGTCGATGGCGGTGACCCATCCACGGCCTTGACAAGCACGCCGCGCAACCGCGCCGCCAGCGCCAGAATCGTGTAGTTTGCTCCTGCTATGCTATTTCTCGTTATGAAATATCACAAAAAGTCAAAAGATCACCAAATTGGAAAGAAAAGCGCCTAAAAATACCACTCTGACGGCTAACGACAACGATTCCGGCACGTGCGGCGCGGTTGCGCGGCGTCCTTGACGATCCCGTGGATGGGTCGTCGCCATCGACGCGCACTGTACGTGCGTGGGCGTTCACTCGATTTGACTGAAGCACATGCATGTATCTATGATGATCAGAAGTTTTTTACAACCCATTTTCCCAGATTGACCTTCGTTTCGATTTTTCTCTAAATCTTTCCAGCTACCTATTGCTCTTTGCACGTTTTTTTAAATAAAACTCCAATTAATACTTAAGACAGAATAGATCTTTTTTTTCTCGTTAAAGTTTTCAATTCTCCTTATTTATGCTTTGCTAAGGGCAGTTACTGGCGGTTCTCCACAGACTTGTTGCTTCCAAAAACATCCAATTTTCCCAATTTATTGCACGCCCGCAAATTCATCCGATTATTATCCGAGCTGGCACTGATCAGTGGCGATTAGTGAGACAAGAACATGAATTTTACTCTTTGAATAAGTACAAATATTTTTGTATAAAAACAACAATTTACTGTATTCAAATCGTTCTCCTTCTTGAGCAACTGAAAAAGTCTTCCTACCAGTTTCTAGAAAGCAATTCATTGTGATTAATAGTGCGCATCGCTGGGGGTCTCATCTGACCGCTGACGAACGAGATTCATGTTATATTTCTCTGCTATTTTAACATTTCTGTAAAGGCCGGAAGATTCCCTCCTCGCTTACGTGGACATCCCCCACAAAACTCAAAATAATACCTGGGTGATAACCCAACCTTCCAGGTTTTCTGCACTGCATATGTAGTTCGTAGCACATGCTGAATTTGCACTAGTGGCCTGCGGCAATGTGGAAACGGGGTCGGCACAAAGAGTGTTTGATGTTAATTTCCATGTGCATTGTATAGGAGTTCCGTCATCTGTTATTCGGTCGATCATTTGCCCTCCACGCAGTATATTCATTACACGGATGAGCTGCATTATTGTTGTACAGTGAAAAGAACTAAAATGTCATTTTTCATTATCATAACTGTCATATCTCCCAGGGCCAACCAGTTCACCCAGATAAAGTCTAAATTTTTGGGACGTTTTCATAGGTACAAGGATATCGTCTGTTTGCTGTCGTGCTCCCTGCTGCTCTCATGACTGCTACTCATGACCGCGGTCGCATCCAGACAATTTCCATTTTTTTACATTGCAAAAACCATTGAAGGACTTTTCCATTTCCCATCACCTCAAGCGATGAGCCTAAAATAGCAGGAATTTAATTGCAAAATTTCCTGAACTCGTTTCATAGTCAATGCACTTCTATTTTGAGGCAATGCACCTATCTAAAAAAATTCCTCCAATGCTTGAATCCATCTCTAAGCTCATCAATGCTCAGATGCTTGTCTTTCAGTGCTTTGCATTTTTTTGTACGTGTGTTTGAGATCTTTCAATTCATCACAAAGACCCCTATCACTCCCAAACAGGGTAACCAGGAAGGTTACAGGAAAAGTAGATCAGGTGGATAGAGAAACTATAGGCGACTACTATCAGGTGATTACTTTTATACTAGGCAAATACTTTGCAGACTGAGAACAAAATAGTCGGTGTACTAGTAGAGCAACTATTCCCCTGTTTGGCTTCATATGTACACATGTAGTCTTGTAGAACATCCACCTGTCTAAAGAGCTCACATCGTAGTTAACCTGCTTTCGAGAAAATAATTCCTAAAAACTTATTCTTGCTCACCTCCTTTTCTGAGCTCCTACCATTCGTATATGAAGTTCTGAATTACCGCTTATAACCACAAAAAAGTGCTGCTTATAACTTGCCTTGAAATGTCTGTTAATTCAAGTAATTTATGCTCTTTCTGCTCCCATCCTACCGTGACTTGAGCCTTGTCCACTGGTGTACTAATCCATCGCACGTTTTTGGACATCACCGTGGTGTGAATGTTTAGACTGGCTGTGAAGTGCTACAGAACCAGCTTTTTACCTTCTCCTCTAAGAGTGCATCTAATCGCCGCATTTCTGAACCTCCATCTAAATTGCTCAATTTCTCAGGGCACGCCCATCCATTCTCTGCTTCTCAGTTCCAATTTCTTCCTGGCGTTTTGCTCGAAAACAATTCTGATTACCAATCGCAGATGATTAATTCGTTTACTATAAAAACAACCTCTCAATGATTTGGCGTTCAGCTGGCGAGCGTCCCTTATCTGAAGTTGATATCAGCTGTTTTTTGTTCGTACGCCTCCGCAGTTCAGTACTATCTGTAATGAACTCGTCTCGTTTGGTTGGATTCTGTTGTGGAATCCGGATCTGCGCTAAGTCGCTACTGTTGGTGATTGTTCAGCACCTACACATTCAAATCTATAAGCAGTACTGTAGCTTTACACAAGAAATTGGGAAGTTCCAGCTCTTCCTGTTGCTCTTGGCGAAACTGAAGCCCGCTAAAGTTGCAGGATAGCGTTAGTTGTGCTCGGCTAGTAGCGCTGCGATAGCAATATATCATCTCCCTCTGCTACTGGTTGATCTTACTCTGTCGTAGTTCTACCACTAGCACAAAGGATGAGCAGCCGAAACAATGAAAAAATCATAGGAATTTTCGAAACTTATTTCATTTCAAGACTGAGTATGGCGCCTTCCTCGCCATCGTTTATTTTTTTTTTTGGATTTTTACCTTTGTTTATTTGCCTTCACATCTTCAAGTCTATGCTGAAGCACCTTGTTTGCTGGGCGCATATGTATGTACTGTACTGCGCTACCATCGATTTGACAGTTAGTAACTAATGTTTTTCATGGGAGTGGAGCTCATTATGTTAGTGTTATTGCTGAAAATACGAATATTGTGTGATTTATCCCTTTTTTTCCAAAAGGGAAGGACATATTTTCCACTTGCGTTGTGGTATTCCTCCATCCACCGTTGCTCTGTGCACTGAAACATTTTAATGAGACATCAACTTTCTCCATATGGTTCTACTTGGCGTGGATAAACTAATACTTGTTTTTTTGCTGAGCCTACATTTTGCGACTCCTCTTATCCTGATGGAATTTGAACAAAAAAATCAAGTTATTCCTGTTCATACTGACTCAAAAATGAATTTCAAACAACCAAACAACTAGTGAATTTCCGGAAATTATTTTATTCGTTGATTTTGCACTTCTGTGCCAACCAGATCGACAACCGCTTTATCGGCAGACTCATTGACGCGGTGTACCTTCTTGTTCAGTGATGTGCTTGTGACAATGTCAGTAGTGTAGCCGAGAGGATAAAACATTTAGTGGACCAGACCAGGAATAGCGTTTGAACCACTTCCAGGCCTCTGAAGGAAACGTTGCTGTCGGAACATCAGGCTGCAAAGAATGAAGTTCCGCCTACTAACCTGGTTGACGCAGAAGTACATAATTAACTTCTACAAAATAATGCCCAGGTTTAAAAACCAGAGTACATGGTGATCATTTATTCGCTGAACCCTCCCTTTCGATGGAACTTGGTGAATGGCTGTCCTCTGCGACTTTTACACTCCCTTAGAATAGGTTCAACCTCTGAAGTTTCTGGCTTTTCCCTGGATCTGTACAAGCCTGTGTCGATGACGCGAAATTGGTGCGACATGGGCACCCATCTAATGCTTCCTTGTTTTTGCCTTAGCATTGACAATATATGGTTCCGGTTCTTCCTGAGATGTGGAGATAAGCTAATGTATAGCATTATCACTCACTGCATGTACAGTGCGCCATTATTGGGATTGGGAAGGGAATATCAGGTACATAACAACACAAATTTTGTCTTCAAGGTAGCCTGTTCTGCCATAGAACTAGACTGAAGATCCGAATGTGTTTTATCACGACAATGTTTTATTACGATACGACATCGCTCCTGCGTGCAAATCAAGGCGCAAGTGGTGCAAAGCTGGGGAAAGAATAAATTTCGGGCTGCGTGACAAGACGTGCGCTGCTGAGCTGTGATTGGTCGATTCATGTGCGCGTCGCGGCTGCAACGTTCAAACGTACGAGGAGCACTGGGGAGAAATAGACAAGTTTTCTGAGCTAAGGTGGGACAGATGAATGCCATCGGAGCTGAAAAAGTGTAAGGAGATGTCCACCGGTGTCATCCAATGCGTCGACTTTGAAGGAAGAACCTGGACTTAGGGAGCATGCGCGTGCGGCGCGGTCGCGTCGCGGCGTACGCCTTGACCGCCTCCCATAAATTTCAAGGCCAATTGGTTTAACCGAGAGGCATCTGCTAGAGCTGACGTTGATATACACCTTCATGGTGTATACAATAAATAAATAGATAAATAAATATAGTCCGTTTCAAAAACGATGAGAGTTGAGTATGTGTGCCTATGATCTGCATGTGGTTTCTCGATATCCTGGAAGTCTCCATTACTGCTACACGATCTCAGTGTCGCTGTTCACCTGAAACTGACCTCCTAGTTCTTCTATTTTAGCTTCCTTCGTGATCCAACAGTTCAAGTTTTACACCAGCAGCTCCCACTGGATTAATGGAATCGCCCCAGTCTCTGAGTTATAAAGACGCAATTCTATGAACGCTTCTGCCATTAAACGGGCGCCTCATTTGCCGCGATTTTTTACAAGACTCGAAGTTTCAGCATACCATCATTGTCCTCGAAAAGTACTTTCCAAGGACGCCTCCAGTCGGGGGAAACAGTTTAAGGAAAGCAACGATTCCAGGCTCTTACTTGAATGATAGGAAATTTACCCGGAAGAATCACGTCGCGACGGAACCGCTGTCACCAGCCAGTGTACCCGGAGCCTTAATAGCATCGATGGATATTCAGGATTCTGCTAAAGTAGCACCGTGCCATGGTTAATCCGTGACTCACACCGATTGTGGTGTTGTACTTGCAGCATCGCTACTGTTGAGTACTCCTCTGTACCTCTAAGCCCTTTCCGTGGATGACGTGATCATAGTACGTACATACAGAGGTGTTTTCATTACGTCGTCGGTGTAGATGCGAGCACAGTCTGTGCTTGCGTGTATATCGATCGTGTTCTCCTCCTGCCTGCTGCTGCCAGCTGCATTTTCTATTACTAACTTACATGGACTGCTGTCAGGATGTCGTTTTCTCGTTTCGATTACTTCCATGCTGTCGTTCCTGCTCTTTGTACCGTTTGGAGATTTGTTCTTGTCCTTCGTACGACATACTTTTACTAAACGCTTCATCCTAGAAGGAAGAAAACTGAAGACAGCAGCAATAACGCGTGAGCTTTTGCCGGATTTCCTGATTTTGAGCGACGGCTACCTATCTAACAGAAATAGCGTGAAATATGTGAGAAATCCACGAAATCTCAGCGCAGTTTCACATCACTCGAATGCGCGGGCCAGAACGTTCGAGCATCTCACCCCCCCCCCCCCCCCC
>JARK01001443.1:451316-483457 GCA_000688135.1 Ancylostoma ceylanicum | reverse complement strand
CCCCCCCCCCCCTCCCCCTACCTTTACGCAATGTTTCAGAATTTTTGTGAGGTACTGTGTCAATCGTACAGAACTTCAATCGAATACAATGTCCATTAGAGTGAATGAGCACTGATCCTGACGCTAAAAGGATGTCCACAACTTAACAACCTCTGATTTTTCGTTCACTTATTCTGTGCTTATCATGTGAGAGCTCACTCACAGAAATAACCTATGAGTTTTCGAGGATGACAACTGTAGAAGGCTTCGAAGACACGGTCGGGACCCTTTGTCACACTTCGTGTTCTTGAGCACAGTTCTTCTCATGTTCACAGTTGCAAGAATAGAGAAACTACGTGGAAAATCCGTATCAAAGTCATTGTGCCCCTCTTCCTTCCTTCCATCCGCGCAGCCACTAGTTTGAGTATCAATAGTGAGCGCTCTTAACACCTTTTTCGAAACTGAGTTCCGGTTAAGGGAATTGTGTCATGTCTTTCACCAGGGAGTAAAATATGGCTCTTCAATAGAGCTGGCAACACACCAAGGAAGACAAAGGAACTGTTAGCAAACTTCTAGGAAACAGCCCATTCTTTCCGTAGTTTTATGCGAAAATTCACAAAACATTTCTAGCCACGAAAGCTAAAAAGACGGAATAAAACAACTATGTATAGGGAACTCCCATGGTTAGGCCCTTTTCGCCCCGCCTCAGCACCTTCGTTTTGTCACTCTGATTGTCTGCGCATACGCACATGCTATCAATTTCGTCTTTCTCCTTCCGTCTTCTCCTTGTGGTGCAGCTGGTCGGTCAGTCTGGAGGTCTTCTACAGTGAGCGTGAGCTGTTCACTGCTCTCAAAGATGTTTTGCAAAACAGGTTCTCTCCCCTGTGGACTGCTGCTGGGTTAAGCAAACAGATCAGTTCACACATCTGTCATTGATTTATCGGGTGTGATCATTGAAGTTTTCTAGTACAGACTGGCTTTATTGTTACAGCAGACCTGCTACGTATCTTCCTAGCTCCATAGTTCGTGAAGGAGTTTACAAGTGGGAGTCTCTTGAAAATCCGTCAAACTCTTGTTGCAAAGACGGAGATTTTCGTAGTGTATTCCCGAACTGTAACTTTTTTGTCTTCATCGTCTCAGCATATATTTGTCTAGGAACGACGAAAAAATCTTTATATTTATGTATCAGCTTGAAATATTTACACTAAACAGCAAACATGCAAGTTCTTACTTGCTTCCTCGTAAATTATTGTACGCTTTTTGCGCAATTTTCTTCTATTAATTTTCTTCAGCCATCGTCGCTTCTGAAACGGTTGCAATTTTCTACGCCTACACAGCCGCCCACCCACGTGATATCGCATCATTGGGGAGAAATTTACTGCTAATATCTAATCAGGTCGCTTCTTTCGAAGCGCTGCTTTTTCTTATTGACCCCAACTCTATTAACGACAATGAAATTTTGATTTGCTATTTGGCTGCCGTATCACAATACGTTCAAAACGTAGACGAATCTCCCGCTGATAGGTCCTGCCACGAAACCCCCCTGTACGCATTCCATGCTGCACACTTCATCCACTGCGCTAGACCACACGCGCCCAACAGCGTTAGCTGGCGCGACGGAACCCCTTTGTCCAGGTTGGCAGATGTGTTCACTGCAGCATCTTCACGGGTAGGTGGTCATTTACTGTGTTCAGCCATACTGATGTGATTTACCAGCGGTGGGCCTCACGGTAAGCGACTGCCTTCAGAGGTGAGAATTTCCGTGAGTGCTGCCTCGAAAGGAAGCATCAATCGTTACAGTACACCTCGCATTGGGGTTAGCACCGAATGACTCGTTAACCCACGTTGATATGCCTTAATCACACGAAAGTTGGTCCTATAAAGGTCAACACGGGTAAACGAGTGATGTGGGAGTGCCCCCACTGCGAGGTGTGCAATAACGACTGACGTTCTATGTACCTGGTATAGCTCGAACATCAGTACACAAAAAAAAACATAGTTGCAGTAGCTGCTAGGGTTGATTGCGTGATCAAAAGTATAAACGCTCTCTACCTCTGGCGTTTGAGTGGTAGCCACTGTATGAAGGGATGAGGCTTTCAAATGATGTTTGGTACATATGTCTTAGAGGACAAGGCAAGATAACAATTGTCCTGTGGAACTTCAGCTACCTGTCCTCTGAGACATAATATGTACTAAGTACAGTCCTTCTCAAAAAGATAGATGGATTGCGCGCGCGGTTTCTTAGTGTCGCGCCTGCAGAATCGCGGCGGGACCTACTCGACCCTCTCACTTAGAGCATGCTCTCTCCGCGTCCCTCGTTCAGGTCCCGCAGCGATGGTGCAGTCGCGCAATCAGTCTATCTTTTTGAGAAGGACTATAGCTTGCACAGATTCTTCTTAAGTGCATTGTTCCTGGTGTGGGCTTCGCTTCCAATTCCGCGACATTTTGAGCACTCGAATGAGGGGTAATTGTTCTCCAATGCCTCCAAAACGTTTTCAACAATGAGCGTCCGGGATACGAAAGTGCATATTACGTGTTCGAATGCACTTTATGGAACGGTAGCACACGGCAAAGCTGGATGGCCAATCGACAGACGGATTTGTAAGAATGACTAGTGTCTGCCTGGTTCTTGTTGCACATTTTCACATTGTTTCTCTCTCTTTTGCGGCACGATACTTGATCCAAGGCTAGCAAACGCGCTGATTACACCAAAAAGTCATCAACAGCCAAAGCTGAGAGTTATTTCTGTCGTTTTCCACTGTTTGCTGTTGCATCGCCCTCACCGTCGTTATCGATTCTGTGCCAGTTTTCCGCAATAATCGCGACTTTCAGGTTTAATGTTATGACTGCATGTGATTCAAGTTAACTATGCGCAACGGGTTCCTCCTCGACCCTACCCTATTGATATTACTGCTGTTTCGATTGTTACGATGTCAGACTCCCGAGACACAAGAAGCTCCGCCAAGTGTGGGAGCTGTAAGTCTTTTCCTACATAACACTACATCTTATTTTCTTCTTAATTTCTTCAGAATAATTATTTTTTCGTTCATATATGGCATATTTCAACAAATATAATATATTAGCCGATGTACGGTCTCTGTCAAACAGGTTGAAGGGTGTTGTCTGCGGCTGCGTAGAGGTGCTGAACGAGCGACGCATTTGAATCTACAGTCTCGAATATCCTTGCCTCACGCTGCACCGCCCGTCTCCTGAGCCGCGCCGCATCCGCTGTGATGATGCATAAGTGGCGAGGCGCGCCGCAACAGACGGGCGGTGCAGCGTGAGGCAAGGATTTTCGAGAGGGACTGTAATCTTCTCGAAAAATAAGCTGTTGTCGCAATCTTCATTTGAATTCCACCCAGGGATATGCGCGATTTTTCGCTCCTACCTCTTCCGGGGTTCGAAACTTCACTTCCGCCCATCTCTGGTTTCGCCGCGCTTCTCTGGTCCCAATGGAATGGAGCTGCGTGCATCACAAGTCTACTATTATAGTTTAAAAGACTATATCAGAAAGAAAAAAATTAGAGCGCTCAACTTTTAGTGCAGTTGCATAGTATGTTTCAACTACAGCGAGTGTTGAGAGATTACGCAAAATTGGCTATATAAAGGGCAATTTATACTAGTCGCGCGATTGACGCACGCTTTGAAAATGCTGCGAAGAAAACTTGTGGACGAGTTTACGCGAACAGCTATGATTGCAGTAAACGCGTCACACGTCACGACTATCAATACTCCGGCGATTTTCTGCACAGCTTAAGCTTCTCTATTCTCTAAGTACAGTCCTTGCTGAAAAGATAGACGGATTGCGCGTGCGGTTTCTTAGCGCCGCGGCTGCAGAATCGCGGCGGGACCTACTCGACCCTCTCACTTGAAACATGCTCTCTCCGCATCCCTCGTTCGGGTCCTGCCGCGATGGTGCAGTCGCGCAATCCGTCCATCTTTTTGAGAAGGACTGTACATATGCTCCCTGAGCGACGAACGCTCAAGTTCCACCTGACTGTCTCCTAATCCATACCCATCAGTTCTTGTCAGGCCACGTCAGTCTTACCATGCGTCCCATGAACATACCAGTGAGGTCGGAAATAATTCTTCACTGTGAAAAGTAGTTGGTGAGGCATTAGAGAAAAACAACACAGGAATGTGTATGGTGCGCTAAGTTGCAGGCGAGAAGGATAGGCTGTATGAACAACATCCAATACAAAACATTCGTCATGTTTGAAACAGACTATGGCTACAGAATTCCTCCCGAAAAAATCCTCCTCTTGTGAACAGAACACTTCTTTTTTTTTAAACTTTTGGTAACTTCATGCTTTGCCCAACAGCAGTATGAACTTTTTGTCCCCCATCTCTTGTAAGCTTGTGTTATTTCAGCTACTTGATCCCAACTCTACTAACGACAATGAAATTTTGATTAGCTATTTGGCTGCGGTGTCACGACTGGACGAACAACCTGAGGAGTTCATGAAAGCAATCAGCATAGCGCGGGTTAGTGCTTTTTGTTTTGCTTTGAATTCTGGAGATGATCGAAGAATGGGTTCAGACGCGAGCGTCGGATTCTTCGTCCTCTTCGTCCCCGTTTCATGATGAACGTTTCAAGCAAATTTACACGATGTTCAACTGTTTCAGTACCGATTTTGATGGTGGGTTGTCTTTCTTATTGTTGGAAGTTTATTGGCGAAAAAGGAGTTGGTTGAGGGAGCACCCTGTAAGCGGTCATAGGCTTTACCCTGGAAGCCTAAGCCCTATCCTAAACTCGAGCCTAAACCTATGCACGAACTCAAGCATAGTAGGTTCAAGCCTAAGCCTGAGGAAGAGTCCCCCACCAACTCCGTTTTCCCCCATTTGTTTCTTTAATAAGGGTCCTTTTTGTGTTTATAAGCCCAACTATTTCTCTTCTCTACTTTTGTTCCTTCTTAAAGCGCTGCAGCCATGCTTTCTTTTTAACAGTCTTCAAAAAAAAATCCTTCATTCTCATCTATGTGACTTTGTGTTGTTTACAGGTTCGATGATTTCTGGAGCTTTGCACGTGGCCGTAAATGAAATAAATGCGGATCCAAATCTCTTGCCCAATCATCGCCTTACATATATTTTCGACAACACATGTGGCAAAGAGAAACAAAGTTAGTTCAGAC
This sequence comes from Ancylostoma ceylanicum, assembly GCA_000688135.1. NCBI lineage: Eukaryota > Metazoa > Nematoda > Chromadorea > Rhabditida > Ancylostomatidae > Ancylostoma > Ancylostoma ceylanicum. The sequence goes on along the minus strand of JARK01001443.1, from coordinate 478,346 downwards.
ATTGTTTACCTCACACAGTGATTCGCGCCATGTTTTTTTTTCTATCTTTCTATGTCTCAGAGCCTCTTTAACCTGGTTCCTTTTACTTCTTGGTGATTCACTGAACTAATTCAGTGCCCTGCAGATCAACTTCCTTTGATTAACCTTTCAAAATAAATGGGAACACACCCTCAACACTTTTGGACGCTCCAGAAGAGTTATATGTCTAACTTTAGGCACACAGTACTTCATGGATCACTGGAAGATGGGTGCGCGTGTGTTCATAGGTCCAGAAATGAACTGCCGAACAGAGGCAACAATGGCGGCGGCTCAGAACCTCCCAATAATCAGTTATAAATGCAAGGATCAGACGGTGTCGGATAAGAAAAAGTACGTTTGCATTCCAACAAGATTCTGATTAAGATCACAATTAGAAGTTGACTAATGTTGAGTGTTTTGCCCTTCTATTACTGCATAGACGGTTTGGTAAACTGCACGGATTTCGTTTTCGATTGCTTGCCTCAGCTGAGCTTAGAAACAGTGCTCTCCAAAAGAAAACTCCGAACCCATCTCAATCATTTGTTATTTGCTTGGTAGCACTTGGTGCAGAAAGTTGCCTATCATTACTTTCTTCCACTTGCTCACCTCACCGCTTTCTGCAGATGCATATGCAATACTCGTTCCCATGAAATTGTGGTATATATCTGGGCGATTCTTATTAGAGTTTCAAAAAGAGGTGTTTCTGCTGTTTCATCTTATTTAAATACTCCCCCATTGTGTGAATCTACTGTTTTCAAAGGCGTTCCTTACATCGAGTTCTTTTTCCTATAAAGCCAGTTATGCACGACGTGCTTGCTTCTGTGCTGCTTCTTCTGAAATTTAATGATACATGTAATGTGCTCATTTACAAAACCAACGTCTGAACTCATGCTCTCTAATAGGCTTGTATTTCCTTCGCTTCTGTACTCCAATAGCCACTTAAATATGGGAACAAAATTCAAAGAGAAATTTCGAATTTCCTTACAAAATGTTTTAGATCTATATTAAGAACTTCCTTGAGAGCACAGTTTTCAAGCCTTCTTTTCCAGCATATTTTTTATTCTTCAGAATTTTGTATCCAGTTCCTTGAGTTTCAGGCTTGTTTTTGATCACCTCAAAATAACGACTAAACTGATTATCAAAACCGCTCGAAGTCATGTTCACAGATAGAACAATGTTCGGATATAACGATGGAACCTATATGAACTCCAAGCCTTCATTCTTCACCATACCTTTTCTATGGCATCGAACAACACGCAATGCACTTTGTTCAGCTGTTGTAATGTTAGTTTCAATGGTTCGGATACAACTCCAGAACTCACCATCGCGCTTTAGGCGATGGATGCTTGGTAGCTCACATCCACACCGTATAGCATGGCAGATCGTTGTCACCCAAGTCGCTGCTGGAAGCACGCATGTGCGAGGAGCAGATATCATAGCCCTGTCGGGGGCTGATCACCTTCTCATACTGCAGAAATAGTGGAGGAGTCGAATGGACGTCCACCCACCCCTCTAACTATTTCCGCAGCACGAGAAGGCGATCAGCTCACCTTAACGTGGTGAACAGGCTCATATCAGCGCGATAAACTCTGCTTTTCGCTTCCAGCAGTGACTTGGACGGGGATGTTCTGCTACGTCCATATTGTGTGGATGTGAGCTAGCATGCAACTGATGTCTTAAGCGTGGGAGTGAATTTTGGAGTTCAACTCACTCCAGTGACACTCTACTATCGGCCTTGGTCTCCAAATAAACGAGTGGTTTTCTACCGTCTAATTATAGTTCCTCTGCTAGTCCGTTAATTTGCAGTCTTCGATATCTTATGTTTTTGTGAGTGTGTTCCACTTTCGTGCTCGTTTTTGATGAATCGCGACATATTAGCTGCAGCGCCTTTCTTGTCCATCTCCTTTGGGAGGCGTTCCGCGGGGAGCATCAGCTGCAGCTTTGAAATCTGCAATTGGATCGCTCCTTTTCGTTGCAACGGAAGTGCAAGTGCGGGACAGCCTCTGCAAGATGAGCCTATGAGCATGCAAAGCATCGGAGCGGCAGAAAGCGTGTTTGTATGCATTTTCATTGGCAATGCTAACAAAAACAGCATTGATGTAGCGGTTTTCCTGCAGGTTAACATTGACTTTTGTGAGTTTCGCAACCTACCGTCGCTTAAGAGGACACCGCACGCTAAACCATGAAATAACATTTAGCTCTTTTGAGAGGCAGTTGGAGACTAGTGTCTTCCATCAATACATATAAGAAGTGATGCAGTACTCCACTTCTTCAGTGAAGTTCCGATTAAGATTTGGTTAGAATAACCTGCCTCGTTAGGTTCGAAATTAGCAGTAGAGCTCAGCAAGTTCATTTCATAATTTTTCACTAGACACCAGAAAATGTTCATTAGGCTGCGTGTTCTTACAGAAGATCATGTGATATCGGAGGTCAGTTAGATCGCAAGTCCAATGTACTTTTCTTTAGGTACAATACCTTCGCTCGCACTGTACCAGCTGAGACTGACATCGTAAAGGCGTTCATTGCTCTTTGCCGTGAGCACAACTGGAAGAAGTTCGCGATTATCTATGAGGAACATCCCGCACATGAAGAGCTCTACCTGGCCCTGCGGGTGAGCCTCTCCTCTTTTCCATTGTTTTTTATGGTAGTTCACGTTCATTTTCATTGCTTGTTTTTTCTATTGGAGTGCTTCATGCACACTTTTGCTTTTTTTTTCTTTTTTTTACTTCGAAGAGGGTAACAGTTGTTGTGGTAATTTCTACTAAGAGCGTCGCACAGTAAAATCGGCTGACTGTTCTTGATCGACACAGAAAACACGAGCGAGTAATATAAAGTTTATCCTCGTTTAAGCAAAACAAACAGTACAGAATGTCGGCAGCAGGACAAAAGTCAATCTATTCTTGATGCGTGCGTTTGTTAGCCCTTCTCGTTGGTGCGCTGTGGTGGCTTCACCGATTAATTATATTGAGCGTCAAAATCTACCTTACCTAAACGCCTCAGTTCTGAAAAATAATCAGTCAAGACCTCCTCGAGAATTTCCTACGATAGCGAATAATATTTTGTTGTAGCACACACGAACTGCAATGGTAGTACTTAGCTGTTTAGAATGGATGATATGAGCTGAGATTGAGATCAGTTTTCACTTCCGCAACACCTTTACTAATTTTCGATCTGTAGCTCCTATTATATATGCCCAGGGCATGCATAATAAGAGCTACTGGCAAGCAAGTCCAGGGCTATCGGTGAAACAGGTTTTCGGCACAAAAAAATTCCAACTGCTTTTACAACAGCGCCTGTCCCAATCCGTATGGCGGTGTCCACGTATCCTGTACATATTTAACACTTCCGCGCGTGATGCGCGGCGTTGATGGCGGCAAGGCTCGACCTGTCGAGGCCGCTAACTCGACTGGTAACAAATGATATCGATATGGACAGTTCTTACACGCCACCCGCAATTATTGGTGCGAGAAATGCACAAGAGACAACTGTCCGAGCGCAATTCTTGACCGCTCCCAGAAAACCCCTATAGGTGGAGTGTTGGTGAAGTTGTTCCTCCGGAATTGTGAGGTAGCTGAGCAAGGCCATATTACGTGTCATTGCTGTTTGCATTCCCGTCGGAAAGATCTCGGGAAGAAGGTATTTGAATTAAGTACAGTTCATCTCATTTTGCCGTCTTCTGAACAAAATTATTTCGAACTGTGAGAACCCGCTTTTGACTCCGCTACATCTTGCTTTTTCACAACTACATGAAAATTCTGACAAAGGGTATGACGTTCCAGCAAGCGATAGACGTAGAAAATGCGCGGATGGAGGTGGACGAGATTCGCTATTCGGTTCAGAACGTGTCGAAGGTAATTCGCTTCAGCGAGGTGCAGTCAGAGAAACTTATTGACAGCGTTGTCGAACAGACAAAGGATATGACGAGATGTGAGAGTTCAAGTCGTTATTTTACGCGATTGCTCAACCACTTAGAACATGCTTTAGTGTACGTCACATTCGGAAATGTGCGTTTGTTTCGAAAAATCCTGATGTCAATGGGCAAGCTGGGACTGACTGACTCGCAGCAGTACCTACTGATCTATCTGGACGCGGACTACAACTGGCTGAACGTCTACCATGCGATGAATAATCATTTCTTTCGAAGTCAGTGAATTTAAGCCATTTGGCCGTTGCACATCTCATAGGTTCAAACATTTTTTTCTAGCGAAATATTTACTTTTGAGCGTGCTGATGCATTTTTGGTTCACATGAGTGTCGATTCTGATTCTGCTTCAACCATCCTTTTTTTCTTGCTGTTTTCATAATCAAAATCTCTGTTGTTTTACGCGTTAAACAGTTGGCGGCCGGTCATTCTGAAACAAAGATTGTTCGGCGACTCGTGAGATGAGTGAAGCAGCATCGTGAATGTAGTCTTTACTTCTCGTGACTTGTGCAGTACTTGGCCCAGAATTGTTTATAAAGTGTGCATCACTAAAATGCTTCGTTTTCTCTAATGCCTAATTTTTATAATTTTCAAGATACGATGATAGACCTACAATCATCATGGGATGTGAGCAACTCTTCCGATCATCGCATTATCGGGTACTCGCGAGCGGCTTTGGCCATCATTCCCACACCGGTGGAGCTGAATTCAGCAAGGTGAGATTAAAAGACGTGTAGGGTTGAGATTCGCGAAACGCTGAACAGGCAAGGCAACGATCGTTAGCCTGATGGAAGCTTAAGCCTAGCAACGGTTAACCCACTCTCGAACTGGCCTTACATATCGAACTTCATTTTTTCGCCGATGATCTTTGAATAATTTGGCCAAGTTCATCTAGCAAGCACTCTGCTCCAATTTTATTCATCGACTTCCGCTGCGTTCGCGCTCACCAGCAGTCCACAAGACATTTAGCTGTCCACTTTTTGTCCTTTATCAAGAATGATCCTTGCATTTACGGATCACTTGGCACAGCGAACTTCTTCGTTGGCCTGTAACGAATTTTTAAATGGATTTCATGGTTTTTTTAATGGAAAGAATGTATTGAAATTCAAATGATGTTGGGATATATCTGAAATACAGGTAGACTGGTAGGAATATTTGAACTGCTGGAGGCGTGGAATTAGAGAGTGAATGTGATGCAGCCCAGTCATAATAGCAGGTTGTCTCTCATGAACCGCGCTGCAGTTTTTCTTTTACCGAAGTAGTCAGTGCATAATAACTGTGCTAATTGGCAGCTAATATTTAGGTTCAAGAAGTTCTGGGAACAAGCGGTCAAGGATCTCTCAAATTTCGGCATCACTAAGCATGAACACACCTGGTCGATCAAGGTAGTACTTACCACCATCTCTTACTAATTGATGCAGTCCTTTTTATGTAGCTGGTTTGCATCCGACAGTTTCGATTTCATATTGTTGATATCTTCTGTTATGGAGTATTTTCAAGGTGAATCGATTCGCCTGCTATCTGTACGATGCCGTCTACTTGTACGCTCGAGCGTTGCACGAACTGATTGAAGAAACGTACGAGAGGCAAGCACGCGGCTACGATCCGACAAGGGATGGGGCGGCCATAATCAAGAAGATCTTGAACCGCAAATATTCGAGTAAGGATCTAAAACATATAGATTCAATTGAAAATTGCCATTGTATCGCACATTGCGCTATTCAGGTATGCAAGGATTTGACATGCGTATTAACGAGCATGGTGACGCCAAAGGAAACTACACCCTTCTATCGTGGCAAGCGGTAGGCGCAGTTTCCTTCCTTTTTTTTTGAAGTTTTTATCAGTGATTCTTCTTTTATTTGAATTAAATATATACGATATTTCATGGACTTGTTTTCCTGGGAGAAACAAATTCTTTTTTTTCCAAACTCAGATCCATCATCTTCACCGCTTCCATATTCCAATTAAGCAACACGAAATTAAGGGTATTAGTATTTTATTTATCTTGTTATAACGTGGCTTTGCTTTCATAAAGCTATAAATATTTTTGTATAGCATTTTCGACAATGGAATGGAGCTAATTATTTCGACGCGACTATACTAAAATTGCCATTCCGTGCCGCGTCTGATGGGGATACGCTCGTAATCTGGCATATCAAAAATGTGAAAATGTATACTTTTCAATAGTATTCACTGTGTAGAGGGACTGGCTAAGAGTCTCGGGACAGTTTCTATTTTTTCCTCTCTGATTGGCTAATTATTGAGTGCATACACTTGCGTTATTGTTGGTGTAACTTTTTCAAAATTTTCTTTAGCGATTATATATTGCGATTGTTCCTCGTTACCACTGGTCTAGCCTGAACAGCCAAGACTCCTATTGTGTACTTCCAAAGTAGAGCAGCAGAGCAATCATTGCACGTGCAGGCACAATTTAGAGCTGTGCCATGAGGCATGCGTTCTAAAAGACGAGGTCAGGTGTCTAGGTATTGATGCAGTAGACTGTTTGCCTGTAGTTTACTATTAACCACCATACATTGGCATTTACAAAATGCTTCTCATGTCGCTCACTTTCACAATATTTTTGTGATCTAATCGTTATTCAAATGGTGCTTCTTTTACTGTGAGAATTCCAATGAGTCTGTTAGACTGCTGCTAGGAAACACATCTTCTAATTTAAAATTTTCTGATTTGTTTATCTGAAATGCTTTGGCACGTGCGAGCGCATTAACAAACGATTGTTGGCTTAATCTGTCTCAACCCTGTGTGATCCAAACCTTCTAACCCTCTGGGCTAAGATTCATGAACGCATAACCAAACAAACCCAGGCTAGCAGACCAACTTTTGCATCCTGCGTCTCCTAGCATTGTGCAGTCTATACCCCAACCAATGACGCTAACCAGGGTTGGTTTGCATGGTTAACGTTTCATGAATCCCAGCCCTGGGGTCGCCAACTCACTACCATATCCGTCTAAGAGGGTAAAGCGCTGATTGTTCCGTTGCATGGCCCACTAAACATTGTACATACATAGATGTGCTGCAGACGCGCACTCATGTCTCCGCGGTTGTGAATCTATGTCGAATGTGGTGCTCGTAAAGGGGGTATGATCAGCATCCATGCTACCTCTATCCACTTACCATCCTTATAATCCGTTGGATATTCACTATTGCCATTTTTTTTTTCGGTAAAACAAGTTAGTCTATTAGTGAGTGTTGTTGGTCGAAATAGTTTGATTTAACTTATTTCGTTACACGGTTACAGGTGGAGCCAGTTCGAACTAAGGGCGACGGCAACTACTACCCGCTGGATCATGCTCTGGACATCACGGCTATGTTTGTTGATGGCGGCGAAGGGCATAATAATATGCCGAAACTCGTGTAAGTTCAAAGTTGACTTAGTTCAGAGGGTTAATACAGCTATTCGTAATTGTTACCAATGGTTGGCAATATGCAGGTTCAACAAACCTATAATGTGGATGGATGGTCCAACAAGAGACCAGCCGGATTGCGGCTTCCGTGGAGAGCTGTGTCGGGACTACGGAGGTCAGCGTTTTAGCTGTTGCTTTCCCGAATTTCCAACTTAGCTGAATCTCCTAATTGAATTTCGTTTCCTTTAAGTGAAATCTCACATGAATTAGCAGGAAAATAATGTCCAAGATTTTCTAAAAGTCCATTTTTTTTTCGAAAAAATTACAAAAACGGGAAGTGGTTTGTAGATTGAGTACATTCCCTAAGCTGCTCAGCCGGGGGTATAGATAGATAACAGCAGACATTTCACGTTTTTTTTTTTCAGGATTCATTTCCTTGGTCTCGTTCATAGTGTTCTTTATCATATTGATTGGTGGAGCAATCTCGGCAGGATTTGTCTACAGGTATGTGGAATGAGAGCTTTAAGAACGGAGAAGCTCCACTTTTTTAAAAGGTCTCAATGCATACTCACGATATGTTTTTCAATACTACATATTTCAGAAGCCGAAAATTCGAAAAGGAACTGGCAATGATATGGAAGATTGAAGTGCGTGAGATTCAAGGATTGATGCAAGGAAACGCCTCAACAACTTCACTTTTCCCAGATGGAAACGATGTGCGAATTTTACCTCAAGCTAAATACCTTCTCTGTACCGCATTACTCTCTCCTGTACCGCATATTTTTTCCGTTGTTCAGATGGGTGATCATACGTGGTACACCGGTCAAGATGTTGAGAAGAAGGGCTCAGGTTTACGTGGTGTTGCATATTACAAAGGGACCCTCGTCGCTTTGAAAGGTTGGTCTCATAGATTTTAATATTGGTCCGATCATCCTTTTCGCTGGTCTACTTTTCATTAATATCCTCGATTTACTGTGATTCCTGGGCCCTAATAAGTTCCTGAAAAATGAGCCTTCGTTTCTCAATGTTGTTGGAATCCCTTGAAAATCTTGATTGGAATTGCTTTCTCTCTATAAGCATTTTGATATAGAAAAATGTAAATAGTTGTAGAGAAGGTTGTTTTCCGTGGATGTAAGCAGGACTGTTGCCTAATAACTCTGTGGAACCAAGTACTGTTGTCGAATAGTCCCAGACTTCGCTGTTACAAGAGAATGACTGACAATTTTACAGAGTTGACATTCTCGCGAAAGCCGCGCGAGCTGACAAGGCAGGCGAAAATCGAGATGAGAGTTATGCGCCAACTAACGCATCCGAATATCAACAGCTTTATGGGTGAGTATTACGTTCTATGGAAGGGCTATATCTTGAGCGAGAATGATAAATTGCCAAAGTTGCAGGTATCATCGTTTGCCCGTATTCAATCTGCATAGTTCGCGAGTTTTGTGCGAAGGGGTCGTTGATGGACATTCTGCAGAACCGCGAGTTCAAGCTGGACCATTTGTACATAGCGTCTTTTGTTGAGGATCTCATTAATGTGAGTCACCATTGAGAGTTTTTTTTTCAATTTCAAGAACTACTGTAACGCTTATTTAGGGAATGGTGTACTTGCACGATTCGGAGCTGAAAGTCCACGGGAATCTGAAATCGACAAACTGTTTGATAACGTCCCGTTGGGCTCTTCAAGTTGCCGACTTCGGGCACCATGAAATTCGAGAGGGACGACAGTGGGAAAGTGAGGAGTCTAGGGTGCGTTCAGAACTATCTTGAGATAATTTCTGGTGTGTTTACTGAATTTCATAATTCCAGTGGATGAGTTATTTATGGTGCGCGCCAGAGTTGTTACGGGAGAGCGAGTTGAAGCACTCCGTCAAGGGTATCGCTATATTTTAGCCCCATGTTTTCTGCTAATTGATTATGGAGTTGTCTTAGGTACGCAAAAGGGTGATGTCTACGCTTTCGGGATCATTCTGCATGAAATTCTCACTAGGCAAGGACCGTTCCAAATTTTTGCCAGAAATGACGCTCAAGTTCCAGGTGAGTTCATTGTCACATCGTCTGCTTATGTTGAGATCGTGTTTAAAAAAAGTATTACTTTCGTTGTTGTTGGCATTATACACTTGCAGAGATTGTGGCACGAGTGGCTGGTGGCACCTGCAGCAGGCCGAATCTGTCTTGCATTGAGGGTCAGGACTATGTCACAGAAACGATGCGCCTGTGCTGGTCCGAGTATCCAGAAAATCGACCTGACTTCAAGAACGGTGTTCGGCAAAAACTCAAACCAATGTTCGCCGGAATTTATAAGCGGAACATCATGGCAAGTTACCACAGATACGCTCTGTAATCAGATTTAAAAAAGGATATTCTTCAGGACCATATGATGGTGATGATGGAGAAATATCAAAACCAGCTGGAGGACTTGGTTGATGAACGTACGGCCGAGCTGCGTGAAGAGCAGAAGCGTAGCCAGCACTTACTGCAACGCATGCTGCCAAGGTACGTTACGCTTCTTAGCAACATCCCTTTCTGCAACATAGCTATAACTGCTTTTCAGGAGTGTTGCTCAGCAACTCCTCGATGGCCAAGACGTCATCCCAGAATCGTTCCCATCTGTTACCATCTACTTTTCCGACATCGTCGGTTTTACGCGTATTTCTGGGGAGTCCACTCCGATGCAGGTTTGTTCCACAAGTGATCAGCACCATTGATAATTTCTGACTCCATTGTTGTTTAGGTTGTGGCTTTCTTGAACAAGCTTTACACCAAATTCGATAGGATCATCCAGAAGTACGATGTTTACAAGGTGGGTCTCCGTTCTTAAGCTCGAGACAACTTTGTTGTAGCCACTGTTGAAATTAACTACTAAATTAACTTTTAAATTAATTAGCTACTGAAATTAATTACTACTCATCGCTTGCGACAAGAAGATGAATGTACGTGAGCACATTGCTGCTCTGATATTTCAGGTGGAGACGATTGGTGACGCCTACATGGTTGTATCTGGAGTACCGAATTTCAAGGAAACCCAATTCCACGCGAAGGAGATTGGTAATCACGGAGAATTCATAACGATTAGGCTAGAGGTTATGTTTCATTTCCAGCACTAATGGCGCTGCGACTGCTGAGGGCCGTGCGGAACTTCAAAATCCCACACCGACCAAATGAACAACTAATGTTGCGGATAGGAATCCACACCGGAAGTTGTGTTGCTGGTGTTGTGGGCAAGACAATGCCAAGGTTTGCGCTCACGTTCAGTTTCTGCACCTTTATGATGGGCCTAATTGATCTCAAAGAAAGCAACAATACCTTGGTGGGTTTATACTGCAAATGAGAGATGTGACTATTCAGATACTGCCTATTTGGTGACACTGTGAACACGGCGAGTCGCATGGAGAGCAACGGAGAGCGTATGTTTTCGGTTTTTCTTTTCTCAGTGAATTCTCGGATGGTCTTCTTTCAGCACTAAAAATCCACTGTTCCCAGCCCACGCGCGATGTGCTATCTGCCATCCCTGGCTTTGTACTCGAGGAACGCGGCACCCTAGCTATCAAGGTAGGAGAATAAAGAAACTGTTTCTGCGAGATTTTCTTCACCAACCGGCGTTAATTTTAGCCTTAGAAGACTTGTTATCAGCAGTATTTGGTTAATAGTTAAGGGCCAATGTCTTGTTTGTGATGCGCAGTGAATGAAATGTATGGCGTGATGGTAGGTGGGAAAATTGGCAAATTTGGATTCTACACCTCTGTGCTCTGGAAATTTTCTGCTTTCGCACAGCTACTGAGACTACTAAATTTGGTCTTCTTTAATGTCTTTGTGTGTATTCACGTGTGCGACAAACACAGCGGAAGTTTTTTAGTAGGTAGAAATAGTGGTCACCCGAAGTTTTATCAGTGCTTACAAAAAACTTGAATGAAGTATATAACGGGAGAGTGATTTGCAGTGTGTCTTTGCTGTAGTGGAGAAGTGGAGAAATATTCTATTAGAATTGCGAAACAGCAAGTGAAATAAGGTAACAGTGGCGAACTTTATCCCACAATGTCGGCGACATCATTGCGTCGTGTAGCGTCTGCTAGTGGGCGCAACGCAAATTCGGCCCATCGTGTTGTTATCGAAGGAAATAGTGTAAATAAGAAGCGGATCCGCGACGTCGCGTTCAGAGCTTAAACGCCAGCAGCCGCAACGCGCCCACTTCTCGCGCAAGCATCCACTCGGGACCCATAGCTTTTGATCAATTTGCTTGTACGCGACGGTCGCGACGAAGTATAAACACAGCGATTGAACTTCAGAGACGGCGGCACGATGTGAAATATTCGATATAAAATTCAGTAGGCGGTATATCGATTTCATCGAATTTATTGTGGGAAGCAGTGGTTGGATACTTGGATTGACCTCAGTGTTAGTCACTGAATCAATATTCGAGCTATTAGGCGCGTCGATTTGTAATGTTCTGTCGATACTTAGGGCACTGAAGAGGAAAGGGTAGAAGTCGAAAAGGCGCTGTTTATTTCGTCAATTTAAGGGCAAAGGACAGATGACCACTTACTGGCTGGTGGATGCTGAGGGATATGAATTTTCGGATGACGACGAGCAGCGTGAAGAGCCGAGTCTTGCCCCTGAAATATTTCCGAGAAACTCGACGTTTAGGACAATTCGTGGCTCAGGATTCGGTTAGTAATTTTTCAAGAAAAAACTATGCTTTGCGGATTGTGAACCTCACTTTTCCTTTTTGTTTAGCTCTTAATCGGGAGTCTACCGTTTCACTCTCCACCCAAAAAGATCAATCGTTCCTGAAGCGGTTCATTGGCACTGTTCGGCCAACGACACAGGTAAACAATGCCAGAGCATGAAACAGAGATACGTTAGTGATAGAAATTTTCTATGACCATTTATTTCAGACCAACGATACGCAGTCTAGTGCCTTCTATTCGGCAGTGAACGGTGGAGTTGTGTCGATGGGCAACTCGTACAAAGAACTGCCTAGTGTTCACGAGGAAGACTCGCCGAGTGTTAGTCGCCAGCCAGCTGCATGTACACAGCATAGGTCAGTGGCTGGTTTCCCTGTCCCTTTATCTGGGCGGGGATATGTATACTTCGTCCATTTTTCCTTCTTAATTTTCCGTTATTGTCAATTTCGCTCAATTGGAACTATTTTTTAGTCGAAGCGTACGCAGACCTCCATTCTCATCAACTAGGAACTGCTACCAACATGTGAGCCGCTCATCATTTCCCACCGAGAACGACGTAGCCCTTAGAAAAAGGTGAGGTTTGACTGTGCGATCCCTACTGTAATAACTCCCCCATTATTTGGCTATTTTAGGTCTACATCGCTCCCCGATGGTGAAGTCTTGAATCTGGACGTGGTCGGCCCCGTCACCGGTGCTAATTCCACAGCTCCTGTGTCATCGTATTGCTCACCGTGCACGCGGCGGAATACCGCGGAGTCGAGGTTAGATCTTTTGTACAGCAGCTATGTTTTCCATTCATACTTATTCCTTTTGTGTTGTCCCCTTTATTGAATAATTTTCTTCAACGCCAGTGCTCCAAATGATGGTCTTTGCTTATTCAATCTGTCATAAATTAGGGCATTTACATGCTACCGGCGTAGACATCGTTATAGGAGTACGCAGTGGGCTCCATCAAAGGAGAAGACGAAACCTAAGCCGATTTGTTGAAAGCTCGCAAAATTTGAGATTTCCATACATACTCTGTGTATAAACAGTAGCGAGCAAACAGATTGCAACTCTTCGTTCTTCGACCGTAACTTCTTTTAGTGAAGATTGCAGAGATTGAAATTTCATCTGAGTTGTAAGCATAAATGCGGGATGGAAGCAGGTTAAAAACCCCTCGTTCTATCGACTTTTTTTGATGAAAAAAATCATCCACAGAGGTCGAAATCTGTGGTTTGATACTCGATAACCATCGAGGGGGAGAAATTTGGATTTTTGCTTTTTTTTGTTGAATTTCATAACTGCTCTGCTCTCCGATGACGTGCACTATCGGATGTACTCCAACCAGCTGAAATTTTTGGGGTTTTCGTGAGTGGTCTACATAAAAACCGAAAATACTCAGCTGATGATAGAGTTTCGTTAGCAGCAGTGCTGCCTCATAAAGAGAGCTGACAAAATGGGTTAGGCTGATAGAAGCATTCACAGTGATCCACTGTTAAAGTGACCCCAAGTAACTTTGCTGGATGTCTAACATTGATCAGCGAACGCTTTTTCTCCAGCTGATATGAGTTTATCTGCTGCGTGGGAGCCAAATCGTGTTGAGATCTCTCCGGTAGACCTCATTCCGAGAGAAATTGTGTTTGCCACCAAATCACGATTTTCAACCTCTGTGAACAAAATTTCTGTCTTCAAGGAAGTAGTCAACAATATGGGGAGATTTCATCTTGCTTCTGTCCCACACGGCTGTCTACAACTTTTATAAAAATTTCAATCTCTACCCTTTTCTTTGCAAAAAAAAAGTTATGGAGAAAAAAACTGAATGTTGCATTCATTTTGCTCGCTACTTTACTTATGTACTGCTTTTTATGTTTGCCTCTGTTCTGTTGTGGCTAGCTGTTTAAATAAGTGTTCTTTTTCTTTTTTTTGCTAAATGCCTTAGCTTTGTGATAACGACGCTTTTTTCAGTAGCTCCCGTACTATGCAGTCGGCATCGCCGAGTCCTAGTCAGTACCCTTCGTACAAAGACCTCGCAGATCTTCCTGCTATTCCAAGGTGCTTCGATCGATCGCTTCTCTTTTTTCTCTTTCACTGAGAAAATCGGTACTTAATTTGGACAGATTGCCATGGTATATCTAGTTTGTGTTAGTCAGCCCTATAATCTGCAAGGTGAATATACGTCTACAAATTATATTGTATTGAATCCAACGTACCGATTTTCTCACAATTTGCTTACACTCAGATCAGTTCCATTTTTGACATTCTAACAATACAGACCTTGATAAGGGATGAGCGGAATTCTTCCCTTTTCTTTGGGCAGTTACTTCTTTCCGACTTCCTGAGTGCTTCTGATTTCTTGAGCTCTGTCGATTGGCGCCCGTAATATTCGCAACTTCCACCCAGTAATGCTAACTTCTATCATCTTGCAGTTCTCTATGCTTGTTCCTTACGCCCTTGGGTTCCCTTTCACGCATCCGCTCATCCTTAATCTAGGTCAGACTGTTTGGAGCGAATCTCTGTTCGTTCTGAACATGTCTTCTAGTTAGAGCTATATGTGTTGACGCTTCGGATCAAGAGGAAATTGTGGTCGTACCCCTCGTTCTATGGTGTGTGTCGGTACTAACATCATGTTTAGGAAACAAGGGATGGCATTCATTGTGCGACCTTCTAGAAAACGCTCGCTATCCGTCGGAGACAACGTGCAGCACACGACTTCACTATCCTATGACGACGCTTCCTCAGTTAAGGTAGATCCTGACGATCCCTTGCTTAGTCCACGCAAACCACGACGCCAGAGGCGACGATTCAAGAGTAAGGTGGGTCTTTGTGAAGAATGCATGATTTATGCATGTCACTCACTATTGGTCTTGTTCGCAGAGGCTCTAGGGCCTGCATGCATCATTTAGATTACCCGGGGTAAACGTGTTGACGACGATGTTCAGGATAGGTAAATTTCGAGTGTGTCAAAACAATTAGTCTCAATCATGCAAGCGGCCCTAGAATGTCACCTTTTTTGCGTCACCCTTTCCTCGAAATTCTGTGAAGTGACATTGTCGCAAGTGTTACCGTCGCATGGTGTATGATCTGTTTCCAAGCAAATGGTTCATTGCTTCGCAGTGAACTTTGGCCATTTCAAAAACGGCACACAATTCGTTTGCCTTCCCTGTATAAGCCAACATTCAGCCAGCGTGGCTGCGCTGGGAGTATAAATCCGATTTTTTTTCTTTAAATGGCCGCTTTGAGTCCCCGAACTCTGGTGAATGTGCGCTAGCAACGCAGCCCGAACGGCGTAATGCTTCGGGTAGAAACGCTAGCAGCAACGCTTCCCAGTTGCTGCCATTCTCAACTCCATTCCTGCTACAAGGAGCAGCAATGAAGGGGAGAATGGCAGCAATGGAGGGGAAGATGGCAGCAACTGGGAAGCATTGCTGCTAGCGTTTCTACTCGAAGCATTACGCCGTTTTGGTTGCGTTCGTGCTGAACAATCATCAGAGAATGATTAGGCGAATTTGTTATACCTTTCATTATTTTTCTTCCACAAAATCGAAAGCATCTACTTCCAAAAAGTGAACCGAAGTGCAGATTCGAATAGATATTGTTGCCTTGACTAACCTTGATACTTTTCCTCTTCGGAATTTTGAAACCAAAACTTCATGGTGTTGAGAATTGCTCATTCTTCAACGTTTTGGGGCTTCGTTTCATAGATACTGCTTATGCTCAATGGCAGGTACAGGTTTTGAGAATGAATGTGACCTTATCTTTGGCAGCAGAAACACTGTTCGAACATCTTGATATGTAGAGTAAATGGAGAAAAAAAAACAAAAAAAAACGGATAGCTTTCAGTTTCCGTCTCGTCTACTATCCTTACTTGGAAATTAAACTTAAAGTTTAGATCGTCCCCTGCACTTTGACTAAAGCTTATTTTTGGACGTTGCTTTTTCCCTTCCTCTACTGCTGTCATGCTCTTGATTGGTCTCAAAAGGAGGGTAGATTTAGCAGCAGTCGAGGGTAGTATAGCAGTAGAAGCGAGGACGACTGCACATCCAAAAATTGGCTCTGACTTCGATGTGTTGCGGTTTTCAATATGCGCTTCTGTTGTATTGTTATTAGAGGAGCTCAGTTTAAAAGACAGACATTCTCGCTAGAATTAACACTTAAAATTTGGCATACAATTAGTTGAATACTTTATTCCTAGTGTTGCGCCAAGTTACTATATGAGACGACTTTTAGGGTATTATTTACTGTGAGACTTGATTTTGTGCACTTTTGAAACGCCGTCTAGTCGACGTTCTATTTAGAGGCGTCGTAAACGGTTGGCGTCGAAAACAAGTGTTGAACGGATTTGGTGTCGTGTCGTGTGATGTGATGGTGATGATGGTTGTGTAAGTTTGATGTCGATCGAATCTGTTTCTAGGACCGGAAGTCGATACTGTCGCTGCAGCACCTTCGTGACCCGTCGCCACTGCAGCGACTTCGAGATGCGTCGCCTTTTGGACGACATTTATGGAACGGAGGGTTTGTGAATATGTTTTATCTATAAGCTTTCGCAACTTTAAGCGTTAGTTTGAACCATACTCGACGGGGCTTACGTGGTGGCACATGAACCATTCGCATATTGTTCATACTGTTAGCCATAGTTACTGTTAGCCTTTCTCGGATAACATGAGAAACGTCGCTACGCCTGGTCATCTGTAGCGAATTTTGGCGTCTTTGGCCGATAGCAGTAAGCATGACCGGTACCTTAGCTTTGCCCACAATATTCTTGCTTCAAGGGGCGAGACATTGTCAGCAGGCTACATCCTTGCCCATCATATCTTACCTCCAATTGCCGCACTTCTCCAATACACCTGCTAAAAGATTGCTCGTTAAGTACTGTAGCACTTTATTTCTTGTTTGATTTCATTTCCACCTTTTTAGTGAGACGGATTGGGTAGATTTGGGTGTTGAAATATGTGAACATGTTCTTATGGCTTTGGTCGTAGTGCTAATTGCCGTGAGTTACTTGTTGAGTAGCATTGACATTTAGTGTTCAACCGACTTTTCGAGTTATGGACAATTACAATTTCATTTTGAGCCACCATGCAAATACCGCCTCTGGCTGCGTCTGCTTCTTATTCAAGAATTCGTTATTCTAACTTGTCTAGAAGATGCTACAGTTTCCACCCAGGAGACGCGATGCTCGAGTAACAACAACGGTCGGGGCAAACTTTCGTTAGAGAGGATTCGTAGAATAAGTGAGCGTTCGCACTGGAAGATCTGCTGTGACCCTTCACTAATTGTCGCAAGCAGCAATTGGAGTAGTTTTCACATCTGGATAGGAGAAATAGCTGGGAATATTGTCGCCTGGGTGTTATCGGTTGGGATTACGGACCAGCTCAGAGGCTTCAACAAGGCAGTCCGGTTAGGCACCTGTGAATCACGTCTTTTTGTCCCTACAAAACGAGTTCCTGAAGAGGGATCGTGGTAGAGGATTGGAGTTTATTGTTGTGCGTGAATCACATATCAAAGTTTTGAATTTTTGATATGATTATGCTTTATTTGACGGCGAATTGTTGTAGGTAATCTTGTCGAAACTTCCTGTATTTACCTGTCACAGTGAAAATATTTGATGTTCCCTCCTCCTGTTCTTTAATTTGAGAGATTCCGACTACAAGAGAGTACCTCGACGCTGTTAGAATCGCGATACGCAGGCATGCATTCGATCTAATTTGCATCTTCACGTTAGATTAGTTTTTCCTCCCCATGGTAGAAATAACATTATCATCTGTATTGTTCTTTTCTGGAACCTTCGGGAAAATCTTAAGAAACGACAAATTCGAGACAATCCACGGAGTTTGTTGAAGTTTTCACATTTGCGCATGGACTATAGTATGATCAGCTGGAGCATGAACCTTCACTGCATATACTGTCGCGCAATGGAAATCTATCCATACCCCTGCCGATTTAACTTCCGTGACCCCTTTGAAGGGCCAACCCAGCTTTCAGTGACTCCTTCAGTGAACGGCTCATGAGACCATAAGTCTAGAACGTATGTCTTTCTGTCCCTACCTATCAGCTACATCATTTTTGATTTGAGTTGCGGCTTACTAAACATTCGTTTTGAACACGGAAAATGTTTAGAGAACGAACGGCCTCAGTGAATCGTTTCCTACGAAGGCTTGCAAACGGGATGGGATCGCAGTACATTGATCTTAACAACTCCACTGACGACAGTTTCGACTACCATTCGGGAAGCGCCGTCAGCAATGGTCTGTTACTTCTGTTGGTAGGTAAAGTCGTATTTCTGGATTAGCCTTTTTAGTGCCTCTTCTACACGACTCGTGTGACAAGGAGACGGAAGACAAAGACGGTCATACGGATCCACTCATTCCGATGAACTCACCGCTCATGGTGTAAATCGCTATGCTTTTGTGCGACTGCTCATTTCTTGACGTGTTCTCAGCTTTCTTTTTTTCACCTGTTGTTATTTGTATGCTCTTTGCCGTGCATATGCATATTCCACTGAGTCCTATGGGCACTCTCGATCTCTTCTGGAATTATTGTGATAGGTGTGGGCTTCTTCGGGGCCCACACACCTTTTTTAGGGATAGCGGTGGTCAAATCTGTTCAGAAGATGTTGTATGTCGTTCCGGTACAAAATGCTAAGCCCTTACTCTCTCATCTTCAGTACAATTTGCTTGAAATTGTGATCGCGTTGGGCCCTTCCCTATTTGAGGAGGGTCCATTTTATATCGCTTCTCAGGTTCTGCCCCTTTCCCTTCATGGCAACGTTATCGTCTCGATTAGTGCTCTATGATCTCATCTAACCGATATTTTGATAGGAATCACGCCTCTTATAACCATCCATTTGGGGTCAGATATGTGCATTTAGTTCCTCCATTGTCTCACAGCCACCTGCAGCCGACCTATTCTCACTAACCTATTGCTTAAGCTTAGGGCTGTGAATGGAGCTGACTGACTGCTGGCACTGGCTCCGCCAGCTGATGGAAATCACCGCTATTTTTCCGCATTTTTTTGTTTCCATGCACAGGTAATGCGCACATGCGTATGCGTATATTGACTTACGTCTTCTAGTTGCGGGGTTCACATCTGGTGTTTTATTCTCATTCATTCATGCATATCATGTTTTCTTAGCAGAGTAACTAGCTTTCAGGAGTTACAGAATCCCTATATAATAATTCGGGTCATAGTATGGGACGCACTATTCGCTCGGTTCAAGTAGCTTGCCCGCGAAACGACCACACTCGCGATCGTCTGCGCTAGTGGGGCTCCATCTCATTCCACATAGTTCGTTAATAACATTTCATTGCGTGGCCTACTGCAGTCAATCAGTACTGCGTCCCACCTGAGGTGTCCTACCCTGCAGGCCTTGGGTTCAGTTGTTGATAATTATCACATCGTGTTGTAATGTCGGGTCAATTTTCTGTATGAAATGTATAATGCAGATTCGTTGAGCTTAGATTTTTTTGTTAACTTCTATGTTTATTGTGATGATTTTTCTCCATAGTGGATAAATATTAACAAATTTAGTCTCATCCACGGCAAATGTCAAAGCTACAGAAATCGCTTGGATTAAAGGCAGCACCCACGAAAATTCTTGTCACCAAGATTTCAGCATAACTGGACTTTTGATTAAGATGAGCACAGACACATTTGTCAACCCTGTCAGAACTAATGGAAAGATGATTTTTGAATTGTCCTAATTCGCTGCGTTAGATCAGGATGATCGGTTTGCGCAGATCAGGTCTGAAAAAGGTCGATAACGATGCCTCGGTCGTCACGTATTTCCTTGACGCTTTTGGGCATTTGCCTGGATTTGCATCCTTTTTGAGTAAAGCAGAAGCAAATTAGAAAAAAATGAGATTGAAGATCACATAGGGATATTTCTGGAGAAAGAACAAAATAAAAATGCAAACAAAGAAGAAGAGAAGTGAATCCAAAAAGGGTAAATAACTCTTGAAAAGTAAGAGTAAGAAGGAAGCAGATAAATACAGTCACAACAGCATGAGAATGATGGAGAAATGTGCGCTAAACAATGTTTTTCCTAGAAAAACTGAGCGGTGGCAGACGAAAACAGTCGCTCCAAGGCTACTTTTACGAGGCTGGACGACTCATACCAGCAAGCTGGGTTGAATTATTGAACTGGATTTGAACTGGTAATATCTTGCTCAAGATAGGCTCTCCACCAACATTTCCGTCACAGAATTGTCGGGAGTATGCGTAAGACTCAGAAACTCTCAAAAGCTCGGAAATGAAAATTATCGTGGGACCTCTAAGGACCTTAATAACCTGCAAAAGAGATGAAAGCACTATAATGTTGGAAGCTACTCATTGAACCCACTGGAGATGCCTTCCCCATTTTTTCAAATCTTCAAGTAATTTCTTAGTAATGAGGAGTTTTTTAAAATCTGTGAAGCGGACAGAAGTCCTGTAGCATCTCGTTTTTTAACCACTTTTTATTGTTACTAGTTCTAGCCACTGTTTTCAATCGTTTGAATCCAAAACCAAGTTTTTGGTGGGCTAATTTTTAGAATGCCTGCCATTCAGTTTCCTTTTTCCCGGTGAAGAGCCCGCTTTTTCCACCCACACATTTTGCGGCCACTACTGCCGGGGCGAATTTGGCAATGAAGAATGAGGAGCGTGGATTATGCATCCTGAGACTCCCTTGCTTACTGTTCCTGTTTTATTCATCCTTTCATTCAAGAACCTGTATTACGGTCAAAATAGCTCAATCTGCCTTTGCTTACTATCGGCTAATGTCGCTTGGCACTGTGGCGGTCTAAATCACTGAAAGTATCTCTAAATGCTACAAATATAGTGGGTTTCACCTGGGAACTGAGTAGTGAAGATATTAGAGAACGAGAGAAAGCGAGAAATAGTGCCGTATTCGGAGAGGCAGGCGAGAAATGCAGATCATAGGCACAAATACTCAACTATCGTCGTTTGTGAAACGGACTATACATGAAAAGTTGATGATCGTTTTGATTGTGAGATAGATGCTATTGGAAGCCTGGAAGGAAATATAGGTTATCCCCTATGATCTTGCCCTGCCAATCCTGGGTGGCAAAGCAGTGATATAAAGTTGGGTGGGCCTGTAAGTTGGGAGGCGGCACTTAGTTACCCAAGATGTCAGGCGCACCGCTAGCGTATAAGAACTACGTCTGAATTCTCAGAAAACTTCGAGCTCTTCCTATTAATTAGGAGTTGGTGAAATCAAGGAACAAAAGGAGGCCACGAAGGAGATGGAGCTTTGAGTGATTTATCTTCGAAAGTGTGAGCAAGAGAAATACTCTTTAAGAAACAGGAAGACGTTGCAGCAACAAGCTGCAGATTCGGATATTGTGCAAAGCATTATGCTCTGATTGACCTCTTACGTTTGTTGCATTACTTCCCCTCTCTTGACCTATGACCTAGTGACCCGTCATGACGGCAGGGACCACCCTTTCATCTGCTTCGTTATCCCATCTTAAATGTACTCCTATTCGTTCCTCCAGCTCATTCTTTTTCCACGAATCAACTTTAATTTTACAGAGTAGGACTTTATTCCTTCAACATGTACTCGTTCGGTAAACATGCCCGTGCAATTACATTTTCTTTGTAAATTTTGTAAATGTATCTCCCAAACGGAGATCTTCATCTTGCACATGCGGCCATTTCACGCTTCTCCACGCTTCTCTTCATCCTTGGTCAGTGTACTGACAATAGATTCCTTTTACGTAGACGCTTTTTCAGACAATGTACATGAATGGAACTATAACCGGAAAGAAAATGAGCAAGAAAAAGGTTAGAACATTGCTTTAAGTTTGTTTATTTCTCTCGAATTCCGCATTTTTTTCATTAGTTACCCTAATTATAAGTTCGAGATTATCCAAGGGAATCCTGTCTCTTTTCTGTTCGAAGAAAGCGGTCGTTAGGCGGCAAGTATTTAAATAAATAAATAAATAAATAAATAAATAAGTATGTAGCTGTTTGCTTCCAAGAGAGGCATGGACGACAAAGACACTGTCAAAGACCGGAATTGCGTACTCGTGGAAAACGTTTCCGAGCATTTTTAACACTGAAAGTTCGCACCTTGTGGTTAATTGACGTGCTGTGCACGAATTTCGCGTTTCGTTTTACGAATCTACATGCTGAACACGAATTACCCCCTTTTAGGCAGCATGACAGGCTGGGAGCTTCTATTTGCTGCCTAAACATAGTTTATCCCATGCAGAACACGGTTTCTAGCTTTCTTGAGTGGAGTGTAAGCAGGTGTTGTTCAACTGTAGGCCACTCATGAAAAAACAATCTTTCATATGAACAAGCAGCAGCATAGGAAGTGAAGGGAGAGAAAAACCGGAAATTACTTCAAGAAAATCGTGCATATAGGCTCACATGTTCAAACCCCGGTCATATGTAAAGTACTTTTGGTTCTATGGAGTAAATTAGTGTCGATTTTTTTCTCCGCACTTGGAAAGGCGACGCTTTTTCCAGGGTGACAAAATTTATGGAACGGGTTTGGAATTATTCTTATTTTTAGTGAAATATTGTAATTGAGCTTATGAAAACCGTTATGTTTGCACACTACTGGATAGTCCTCATAATGGTCACCATTAGCTTGAATGCCTTTCTTTCTGCTCTCCCAAAACTCGTCTCCAGTTTTGCCCTTGCTTTTCGGAACTCTAGAGAAATTCATTCCAGGCTTTGTCCTAAGTATCGCTCACTGTTAAAGAACCCCTTGATCGAACAACTTACTTCAGTACGCACCAGATGACATGGGCCACCCTATGTTCAAACACAGGATTTTCGTGATGGATACAAGAATGTTCCTGGTTTTGAATTTCTGGGTATTTTCGAATTGGGGAGATGAGCACCATCATGGTAGAAGGCCTATATTTTCTTGGCAAAATAGTCACAGACACCAGGCGAAGGGAGTAATGTAGCGCAAGAAACTAGAGTGGAAACGCCATTCCATAATTTCTTGTCACCCGTTACTATTGCCGTTTACGGAAACGATCACACTTTTTGATACAACCGCTACTTCTGCTTTTTTTTTCAAATTAAATGCATCCACTCCAATGTCATATGAGTAGAACACTTTTCTTTTGTGAGGACTCCACACCGTGGAGCAACAGAAGAAATCGGGTCGAGTCTGGTGAAAAGGATGAATCGAGGGAGAGGAATGGATGGGGTTCTTTTTTGGTTTTTCATACAAACTGATCGTGAGTGTGGTGTGGGCAGGTGTGTGGTCAACCATTCAGCTGTTCCTGAGCATAAGCCATGGTGGGAGTGTATTACAGAATTTACGGCGGAGTGACCGAAACATTCCCCCACGACCGGGCCTACACTTTCCCACCTCGCCTTTAACTCTTCCAGGATCAGTCACCAATTCTTCAAGCCCTTCTGGAGTCTGGCCGTCGCAAAGAAAACACGGTGGAAAGCACGGCAGCAAGACGGTTTTCTGCTTCAGCAGGTGATCAACATGTTAGGAAGGTCGACTGAGGTCATCTCAATTTGTTGCTATCTCTACTTGCTGTTTCAGTGAGCTCATCGCACATAAGCAGAGGGAGAGAAGGTCCTTCTACATATTTTGGAGATAATACTCCTCTTCCAGCTTTGGTGAATCTCAATTTCCGAGATAATCCACACAAAACAGAGTTGGTGAAGGTGAGTTGAAGACACTCTTCCTCTTGTGGAAGTATGAAACTATTGTTTAAGGTTAGTACAAGTGAAAATGACAGTCTCTCAACACAACGGCAAATCATGGAATTAGTAGATGTGAGTGGACCTACTTGATGGTAGTAGCATGACTAAGTACCTCTTCACCGGTGATTTTTCCTCGTTACTTTCTAATGCACTTGTTTTAGCAGACGCAGGTGTTGACAATGCCTAAGCATGATCCGTCCGACAATCCTTCGACGACTCGGATTAAATTGCATCTCGCATATGTATTTTATTCGTTGGCTAGAGCCACTGCGACTTCTAATGGGACTTCTGCTAACAAAGAATAATAAATTCTTGATTCGAGTTCGAGTGACATTCCCTAACGAAAATTCTACATATATAATGCATTCACCTATTCCAAACTGTTTACGTATCATCGAAAGAGGCACATGTCCAATTAATAAACAAAGCCATTCACGGATTTTCTAGGAAAATGTATGTATCACTGAGAACGGAGAGTGCTGGCAATTAGTTGTAGCGGATGAGAGATGAGCGAGAACAATCCCCAAAAGAAGCGCAAAGGTTAGGTAAAGGGCAATTTATATCAGATGCGACTTTTCAGACGCACGCATCCATTTGCGAAAGATTCTGTATGGAGACCGGTCAACGCGGCATGAAATTCTCAATAAAAAGAACGCGCGGCCGTCGCGGCCATAAACGCGTGCGACTGAGCCTGCGACTGCGATGCGATTGGCCCCTATTCTTCATCATATAGACGCACGCGCGTCAGTCGCACACATCCAGTATAAATCGCCCTTAAGACGAAGGAAAGAGGTGCTTAGGGAATGCGTTACTCATGAGGTGAACGAGTTTCGTTGCGCCACCACAAAGGGATTATTTAAACTCTGTTTTGTAGGGAAAACTACCACGCAGAAGCACAACTGCGTTTAAAATGAACGTAACTTCACCAAGACAGTAATGTCGATATAATAATATGCGCTGTTTCAAACTACAATATGTTTCAGCAGTTGCAAGAAAACTGGTTCTAAATTTTGCAAAATGAATATAAAGATGAAAACATGCGTGTGCCTACATCTCTCTTGCTCAGAAGCACCGACTAGAGCATAACCCAGGTTAATAGCAAGCGAATATAATCCAAATCTTCATCCACGTTCCGACGGACGATTTCTCCTCTTATAGTGAGACATTCGCAAACTCCTTGCTGTCAGGTGGTGATCATCAAGCGCATCCTGGCAATTGCCAGTCACAAGTAACGGATGCCTCACGCTCGGAAGGGAAATTGTTGCATTCGTGACAAGCACGTGGGATATCCGGTGCGCAGCGTTTCGGCAGATCCAAGGAAGGAAAACCAGTTCCAGAGTATGCCTGAGTCAGTGGCTCTGTTCAGTAACCTTATGAAAATGCACTTTGGCGCAAAATGTCACGGTCAGGATCAGCTGTGAAATGCTTCAATCGAGAAAATTTTGTGAAGTTAACAAACGAAAACCGGTTGTGTAACAGGGGAAGTGTTTCGGATGAAGCGAAGGCTTTTTTCTTTTTGTTAAAAATTGTGGACACTTCTTGAGTTGGATTCTACTGTAACTTGAAGATAAGGCAAAGGGAATTGGGAACTTGATTCCTGGCAACTCTATATCGGCTAAAAATTATGCCTTCAAACAGCGGTGAGAGAAACCTTCGGACTGGATAGTTTCCTTTTTGCGTGTTCTATAACAAAGCAGATAATGGTGTGAGATTTTATACTTATGAAAGTTATCACCAGTTGTACTCTAATTGGCTATGCTGTAGTTCCGTTCTTCTATCAGCGTTTTGTGTAAATAGCGTAAGAAATTATCTCCATGGCTTTCTTTTTTTCGATCTCCTGAAAAAGTGTTCATTACCAAATACAAGTATGTGAGAAAAGAATCTCTGCCTTTGTGACCGTGATCGAGGGGTCCTATAGCTTCCCGACTGCTGTTCTGGCTCGCTCCAGCTTTCCGACTCGTCACTTGACGACGGCCATCTTGGTTTGCCGGCACGACGAGACCGCCTCGATCGAGTGGATTTCCTAGTGCTCCGACTAGATTTCTTAGTGCTCCGGGTAGATTTCCTAGTGCTTCGTGGCGTCACATATGGGCTTGACGTATTGAAAGTTGCAGCACTGCTCGTGGACTTGTTCTCGCTTCGAGGACCTGACACGCTCTCCTCTCGCTGCTTCACTGGCTCTGCCTGGCTACTGGACTGACTGCCGCCAGTAGCAACACTACTGGATTGACTGTGCTGCGAAGCGGATGGCGTGGAAATACCGTGATGGCTGCTCGATGACCTGTTCCGAGAGGTGCCACCTCCGTTCTGATGAGAATGCACCTGGGAGGGCGTTGCGGAGGTCTTCTGCCAAGGATACTCCACGCGTTTCTCATTGGGCGTGTGGTAGCGCCCTGCAGGTTGTTGTATCTTTAGCAGCTTTTTGACCCACGTGTACTCTGCCTTCATACGTAGCGGTGGGTGGGGACTGGCTGATGACTTTCTGGAAGAGGTTTTGCCTGCTGATATGGTTGTTCTCATCTCGGTGATGCAGTCGTAACAGTCGCAGACGTCCTGAAAGTGAAAAGACCACGTTCTGTTCAGAAGTTCATCGCATGTTTTGTATCATTTCACACTTAGAGGCCTGTTGCGAACAACCTATGATAGCTAACAAAAGGTATTCTAACAGGCTGTTGCAAGGCGATGTCAGATTTCTAGCCTTGATTTTGAATTACCATTGCTCAATGTAAGCAAAGCGACATTAATCAGTGGAAATATACTTGAAACATCGCTCTCAGCTCATCTTACATTTATCGTATTGAATCGAAAAGGGATGGGGTAGAGCTTTCGGAACCTATGCCGTTCTGAGCAAGGTTCTGTCACCGCAACTTTCTCTTCTAGAAGAGAGGTTTAACGCTTGAACTTGTCTGAGTAAGGCGCAAGAGGTGAACCGCGAGAGATTTCGATCTACAACTATGGCTGTTTCTGGATCATCTGGAGTGCGACCTGCGGGAATGGGTTGCCGTGGAAGATCAGATCGTCTGTTCTCTGGAGCATTGAGGGACATTTTCGGGACAATTTCATGCATTTCCTGGTCATCTGTGTAGGTCGAATCAGAAGTGGTACTTTGGCCGATATTCTGAATAATTAATTTCTTGGAGTTTTTGCGAGCACCGCGACAGCGGATTTGTTCAATAATTCGCTCGATTTGACTCAATGGAGTCCATTGTTTGATTGACTGTACCTCTACCTCCCGCAATGTTATTATTTTTTCATCTCAATCATCTTGTAGGTCCTCTAGGAGGTGAATTCGGTCAACGTAACATGGAGGCGGTTCAATCTGTAAGCTCAGTGATTATCAATGGCGGACGCAGACTTGCGCAGCCATTTACGGGGTGGG
>JARK01001443.1:423477-451086 GCA_000688135.1 Ancylostoma ceylanicum | reverse complement strand
GATTGGAAACTAACCACCGGGGGGGACTGTAGCCTTCCCTATTCTGGGGATTCGATGGTTGTGATTACAGAAGCAAAAATAATGAAATCATTAATTTCGGTTCTACAGGCAGAGGCTCACATTAGGAGTCTTCTTCCGAGATTTGCATAGAAGAAGCATGAGTTGCCGAAAGTGTGGGTATACATGGAATGTCTCAAGCCAATCGTAGCCCTATGTTTTAAAGGGTTTTCTCGTTAAAGGCAGCACCCACGGAAATCGTCATTTCCGAGGTAAGTCGTTCTCCGTGTGGTCAGCTGCCAGACAATCACAATGGTGACTTGAACACAGAAAAAAGCGGCCCATCTGCGGAGATACTGCCGTGGACACAGAGCCGAGCGTGGCCATTTTGGTGTCCGCCACGCCAGCTAACGCTATTGACTGGGCATGCTACGAGTGGTCTAGCCCAATGTAGCAAGTTGCACATGGAATAGTGTACAGTGTAGGGTATGGAATGCGCACCATCCACAAGAATTCGTGACGATACGCGCGTATAAACTCAGCGGAAAACTCGTCCACGCTGTGGACGCATCGACAACAGCGCCTTCATTTCTCGTCTTCCGGCGTGTTTCACGTTGTTTCATCACTGCCTATGAAATCGTCGTCCCTGAAAACCTTGGTATTCAGAGAAGTCTCGAGCACAAAAATTTCCGTGAGTCCTGCCTTTGAGAGCTTCAAGGCAACGACGATATTAGGAGATGACCGGTACCTCGCCATCAGTGAGCTGTAGTCACTGCGAACTTTCTGACATAGTAAGACAAGCTCGATAAATACATTACACATGGAACACCAGAACAGACCACAATCGATCGGGCTCTGGTGGAACGGTTCGCTGGCCGTTCTAGAACATTTCATAGATATCGCTGGGATCGGTGATGAGTCAGGACTGAAGATGAGGTGAGATTCTACCTTTGTCCAGTTGAAAATAAATGTTTTAAGATCGATAACAAAAATAAGAAACTACATGAAAGCAAGCCCAAGTAATTTGGTCGTGAATGTTCCCAGTGGATGTATTGTACGGATATCCGCTGGGTTTCTTACTTGACCCCACGGACTAGATGTTTCAGCTACTTAATATCCGATCCACCCAGGGTCCTTGACGGATTTGTCCGCCCAGGGTTAAGTTGGTCATCCAAACCCTGGTATGCTTAGACTTGTCTAGTGCGTTCTGATTATAGGAAAAGGACCTCGGTAGGGGATCTTTCACCTTCCGTAGTAGGAGAGCGGCCTTATGATCCATCATGAGTCATGAGCATCCCTATGAAGATAAAAGTTCATAAAAAGTCGGGAGCAGAAGGCACATTGCTGATTTGTATTCCCTGGTCTTATTGATGTTTTTTATCTCTTTCAGAGCATACTTGAGTGTATTGAAATGAACAAATAAATAAATAATATGAAACGGTGATATCCTAATACTTACATTCTCCTCTCTTAAGCGCCGTTCGTTCTTACAGTTCGTGCAGTTGCAAACCTGCAATGGCGATTTGTCAGATGCACTCCAATGACGCTATGTCATGCAGAGCAACGTACCGGATTGTAATCGCGTTCAGGGATATAAGTTCCAGCTTGCATGGCGGGCTGCTCCATGGATTTAGGAGGTGCAATGTTATTAGACGCGCCAGCAAGTCCTGGACTTGAACCAGCAGATGTTTGCGAAAAACTCCGTGGTCTGTCTTTGCTCGAGATGGTTGCGCTCGGCTGTGGTTCTTTTGGAGCAGAAAGTATGGACGTCCTGCCCGCAGGGACCATTGGAGTTTGTGGGCGGCCAGAACTCGAAGACGTACTTCTGCTTCTGGACCAAGAGGCCCAACGCCCTGAAGATTTTCCGGATCTGGCTGTTCGTACCGATGATCCAGGAGATTGGACTGGTTTGGTCGCTTGTATTGATATCCCGGGAGAAAGGCCGGGTTTGGCCGTTTGTACTGATGTCCCAGGAGACTGGCCGGGTTTGATAGCTTCCATTGATGTTCTAGGAGACTCGCCGGGTTTGACTGCTTGTGCTGATGTTCCAAGGGACTGGCCAGGTTTGGCCCCTTGTACTGATGTTCCAGATGACGGGCCAGATTTGGTCGCTTGTATTGATATCCCAGGAGAAGGGCCAGATTTGGCAGCTTGTATTGATATTCCAGGAGAAGGGCCGGGTTTAGCCGCTTGTATTGATGTTCCAGGAGATTGGCCGGGTTTCGCCGCTTGTACTGATCTCCAAGGAGATGGACTAGGTTTAGCCGCTTGTACTGATATCCCAGAAGATTGACCATATTTGGCCGTTTGTGCTGGTATAACACGAGATGGCCCGGTTCTGGCCGTGCGTATTGATGTCCCAGGAGATATAACGGGTCTGGCTGTTCGCAGTGATGGCGATACTGCGGACCTAGCTGTTCGCACTGGCGGAGACAGTGCGGGTCTGGCCGTTCGCACAGATGGTGACCTGCTACCAGCTTTTGGTGTCCAGTACTGAGTGCCAGCAGTTCCTGGCGTCCTTTGTATGGGTATGCTCCTTTTCTGAGGTGTTTGGTAGGGGCTTAGAGGTACTTTGGTCTCCTGTAGATTAATTGGGAAGGTGCTGTGTAGTGAACCCGCTGGAGATGCGTTCTTGAGGTCATACTCCCTTCTCGATTCACCTATAATTAGCGATGATTATGTTGTCGACTATTCATAAGGTGATAAAGTTGGAACATCACCCTTTCTTGGCTTTCTTAGATTATAGAGACACTCTGGCGTTCCCTTCCTTGGCGATCGTGGGAAACGCGTAACCTTGACGCCTGGTGGAGCTTAAAATTACTAATATGGGAGGAAGTGATCGATTCTAAATGCTAAGAACCAACGCTGTTTTCTGCTAGGTGGAGCAGTACGTTCGCTTCTGGATGGAGTGATGATTTCACCCTGTTGTCTGTATCGCGAACATTCCAAACAAGTACAAAACTTCTGAATTTTAGATACATGAAATTCACGGAAAACAATTTATGGCTAAAAATGAAGGATAATCGATCGTACCACTCCCATGGATTCCATTGTAGGTTGTGTGGTTTTGTACTTAAACAGAACGCTTGGAACAAGGTTATTGTCACTGGATTGCAAATCAGTTTTACACTTGCCTTCACTTCTCGTTGGCTAGATCTCGCTGATTGGTCGATTCCTCTCGGTACTTCAAAGTTGCACTCAGTCTGTAACAACCATTTGAAGAAGCTTGATCTTATACCACTTTGCAAGTCCGTATGCATTTGTTTGATGGAGGCGCCAACCAGTATTCTCTCGGGTGCTTTTCATATAAGGCTGAAACCCTCTCGAAGGCAGCACTCATGGAAAAATTTGGAAATTCTTCATGAATGATTATAGATAGAGTCGCTAGTTTACAGTTTACAGTTTATTACGTAATCAAATCTTAATTCGAATGTCGTATTATGGTCTGATCAAACTCTTCTTTTGTTATACTCCACCAATGTTGTCCGATCTTCTTTGATAGCTCGTCACGCCATCGAGTGAAAGGATGACTTTTTGTTTTCTTTCTCTTTCCTTCACGTACATATTGGTATGGTATCCAAGTCGTTGTTAGTCGTGCCCATCTGCCATTGATCTTAGCTCTTCAGCACATAGTAGTTTCTTCTTCGTAGCTCCTTTCGCCCAGTCGGTCAGTTTGTGAGTGCTCTCATCCGTTTACTCATTATCACTTTCGAAGATAAATCACTCAAACTTATTGACCTTTTTTTGTCTAAAAATTTCACCAATCCCTAACTTATGGGAATAGCTTGAAGTTCTCTGAGTCCAGGAATAGTTCTCATACGGTAAAGCTGCGCCTAACATCTTAAGGAACTAAGTGCCGCCTCGCTCATTCTAGAGAGTCATACGTATCCACAAACAAGGTCATGCCTCAAAGGCTCGTTGCGATCTTTGAGAATTCCAGCAAATTGCCTGATGAGATTCTGATATGTCCCAAGGCCGGCCTTTTTATGTGCAAGTAACAAAGGTTGATAATGGCAGACAGGAACGCTTATTAGAGATGATATAAATACAATAGAATATAAATAGAATAGAAAGAATAGAATCGGATGAGACTATATTACTTCATATCATTCAATAAAGGAAAAAGTGACACTCCGAAAGCTATAGTGTTGAAACGTTATTGGACAGAATATTCGTTTCGAATTATTCATTCATTCGGTGATTTCAGAAGTCGGTTATTCGGACAGTGCAGTCAGTCGGGTAGCCAGAAGTTCTACGTTCGAATAATCCGTTCATTCGCATATTTTGAAAGACATTTTGTTCGAATTATTAGGATGCTTGAGTTTTTTTAAGAAGCCTATTTATTTTTTTTTCAAGAAGCCTACTATTCAAATTAGTCGGGATTCGAATATTTCAAAACTTTTATTTTTCCAACCATTCGAAAATTCGAATATTCCAAAAATCATCGAACATTCCAATGTATAGTGCACTGGAGAGAGTGGAAAGTGAACCGACCAGCCACCACCGCACAATGACCGAAAGTGACATTGCCGCTATAGTCCTCGAGGACTGTGGCACCCCGCGTCACCGTCACCGGCGACTGCGAGCCCGATGCGCATCGATTGTGGGCCGGGCGTCGCGACGGTCGCCGTCGTCAACATCAGCAGCCGCCGTCGCCGGCGACGCGGGGTGCTATACTCCTCAACGAGTAAAGCGGCTCCCTGATGATCGCTAGAACTCGATTCAGATCCTGAGGAAAATAATGAAGACGTAGTCGGAAGGTGAGGGTGGCTAGAACTCAGCTTCATATACCTGGATTAATTTTTTTGTAGCATATTTTTATCTGTTTATCCTCTATACTACTGCAAGAAAGATCTCTTTCAGCGGACAGAACGGAGTTTTTGGCTGTTTCCAGGTGGCTTTTAATTAATGTTGAGAGCATTATAGGTGTATAGTCAACTCCAAATGTCCGCAGACAAAAGTTGGGACCGCGGCGCGGTTTGCCTCCGTGTCTCTGCCCTGCATGCCCCGCTGAATCCGTGCAGCAGCCAGTGAGAGAGCCGCGCCGTGATCCCAACTCTTGCCTGCGTACTTTCGGAGTTGACTATATGTTAGAAAATCTGCTCCACACAGTTTATTACCAGATGATGGTGCTGCGGACAATAGATCCACCTATGAGAATTGATTCACGATGGCAGAAATGACTATGATGATGAATCTCAGTGCTTATTATGTCACTAGGTGCGAGCTAACAGGAGTTCTTACCTCACATGTCTTTCCTGATGGTATGTTCAACCGTTTCTTCAACTCCTTGCATTTCTTGCAGTACGGTTTAGGGCAATCCAATAATGCGGCAAAATCACGTTTTTCCTTTAAAAAAGTACAACTATTTTTTTGTCGAATATATAACAATCTTCGATGACGAATCTGAGACGGGAATACGATAGCAGACTAAAGGTCTATGCTGAATGTTTGCAAACCTAGCAAACTGAACGTCTATGCAAACGAATGTTTGCTATACAGATGGGTATTGCGGTTCAGGTATATCTTATTGCGATATCTACTTTTGCATAGTCAAAATGTTACAAACTATCACATTTTGTTACAAAGAATGTGTTGCGTGAGGCTGCCTGCAGAGTTCGAAGCAGACGGTGTGAGCGAGGGAAGACAGGCGTTTCTGGAGCGCCCACTCACCCCGTCTCTCAAACGCCATCCACAAAATGGCCTGAAATGATTCACCACTAGATGATTGAATATGCTTAAACGGTGCTGAGTGTACCAGTAAGCGTATAAGGCAAGTAACTAATCAACAAGTGATGAGCGTGCATCATTTCGTCTTAGACAGTTTTATGGACGACATCTGAGGGACGCTGTAACAGGACAGCCATTCCAGAAACTGTCCGCTTCGAACCCAGTGACTAGTCCTACGCCTCACTCTGGTTTCTGGTAAATTTGGCAAGAGAATGCGTTTGCAATACATTTCTCGAATAAAGTTTGGGTGTGTGGCGATGAGAACGTTGGAGTGTTTTTGCCTATGCATCATGTTATTATTAAGATGGTCACTGTATTGACGGAAGCAGCCCCCCCCCCTTCTATAGTGACGGAAGCTGCCCAGCCCTCCCCGCCCCCTGTATACTGCTGCTATCTCCAGGTTGTTAGGTGGAACTCGTTTTATTGACTGCCTCACGTTTCGACTTATACGTCTTCTTTGGAGGCCTGAAAGTGGTGCAAAGCTCAATTATGCGTTCTTGGCCATCAAACGATTTGTCGCCTCTTGGTTACTGTAACATCATTCTGGATCTAGTAGAGGAACCACCCATAGAGGATTGGAAACTAACCACCGTTTTTGAGTCCACCATTCTGTGAATGTCCGGACCGTCCAGACACGTACATTACGGGCACGTGAGCGTGGCCATGCACACTAGATGGAACACGGGTTCGGATATCGCAGTAATCGACAGCTCGCACAGTGAGAGAGGGGAGAAAATCATTGATGATCGGCAGTCATTCGTTTTTGTTATTCATGCTCGGGTTCCTGGCCAAAATCCAAAAT
This sequence comes from Ancylostoma ceylanicum, assembly GCA_000688135.1. Lineage (NCBI taxonomy): Eukaryota > Metazoa > Nematoda > Chromadorea > Rhabditida > Ancylostomatidae > Ancylostoma > Ancylostoma ceylanicum. Next base: position 444,557 of record JARK01001443.1, on the reverse strand, counting down.
CCTTCCATAGCTTCCCGCGCAGTGATGTTCGTTCCATGGGTGAGTATCGTGCACATCACATCTCAGCATTCGCATTAAAGCTGTCTGGGAGTTAGCTATCAGTTAAAGATAAACGTAACTGACAGCTAACTCCCAGCTAACAAGGGACTGCGGCGTATAGGGCATTCAGAAGGGAGTCCGTACTGGTGCATTCACGGGCTGAAGTTAGGATGTGCGGTTGTGCACTGTCAGGCATGCTTGATATTGATCGAAAATGACCGCGTATCAGTCCATGATTCTTTCTCCGACACCGAATCCCGGTTGCACGGACTGTAGGTCTTAGGGTTTCATAGTTAAAGAATCGAATCCCGCGATAGTTGGAAGGCACTGCAAAAGCCACCTCATCCGAACACCACACTTGTCAGTTAACTCATAACTTGTTCGTGATCGCAAAAGAGAGCTAACAGTTAACTGAGACTTTTGTCTCATCGTTTCGTTGTGGTTTCAAGAGGCGTACCACCAGTTCGGGTGTAACGGTGTAGTTTAAGCTTTTCACTCCAATAAATGTGAACGTTGCCTTACCGATTCTGTGTGCGTTCCCTGCTCCAAAGCCGCAATAATGGCGCAACGGCATGCCTAAAGTAAGTTCTGGAAGGTTCAGTGTACAAACTTACAAATTTTAAGATAGTAGTACGGGAATGAGCACTTTTGTAATGAAGTTTGTTCTAGGAGCGACACCACTACACCTCAATCTCTTGAAATAGTCGTCCACTTGAATTTTGACTCGAAATTTTTGGAGTTATTTCACCCGACAAGGGAGCCTTCATCGCCGGAAACAAGTGGTCGCCGTGAATCATCTCAGTTATGGCGAGATCACAGGCACCAACTCCTATTCCAGGGGTACATACAGAAGGAAGCAGTCGGTTTGTCGATTGCTTAAGTAATTCATGTTCAAGAAAATTTGCAAAAATTCGAATGCTGCCCAGATTGGATCAGGTGTAGGAACAGATATTCTCGCAGATTACAAATACATATTACTTGAGAGGTTACTCCGTAGCAGTTTGACCTCTGGGTTTGCCCTTGTGCGGTCAGCAAACAAGGTCGCTCTGACCACACTTCATCACGTGCTGAGGTGTTTCAAGGTCATCTGGTCCTGCCTATTTGAAGCTTGTGAGCACCTGTATGGACGGGTGTGAAGAACGATTGCCGACAACAGTGCTACGGTCACATGTGCATTTTTCCGTCACTCATTGCGGCCTGATTTTGTGCCCGTTCGTCGCTTTCGTGTTTATTCCTCGTGGCTGGGAACAAAAAAAAAACCAAAATTGCCTAGCCACATCCATAGGTCAACTGGTTGAAATACTTGGAAAGTTATGGACACTCCCTTTTCTCCTCTTTCGCTTCAGGAAAGCAGTACTCCAAGTCACCGAAACGACTCGGAAAGAAAATCTGGCCTCGGCGATCTGGACACTGCTGTGGATGTGTTACTCAGAGGCAAGAACCAGCTAGCTTATCTTAAGACCATAGTAGGAACTTTACTTCAATGTAGGAGCGAAAAAAATCAGTAGTGAATCGTAACACTGAGCTATCTATGGAAAACTCTGCTCTGAAATTAGACATCGAAAAACTAAAGAGTGCTCTAGCTTCTAGCCGCAAAACTCCTTCTGAATCCTTTTCTGAAGCCCCCTCCAGTAGTGTTGATAGATGTGATGAGAAGGAACGCAACCGATCTGTTGTTACTGTTGGCTTGCCAGAGCAACTCTAATCCGCCTTCGTGCATGATATGGATAGTGTTAGACTCGTTATGGATTTTCTGAATATTGAGTGTTACCCGGTCTCAATCTATAGGATGGGTCCAATCAATTTTTATCGTCCTAGACTCCTGAAAGTTGTTCTCCCGAATCCGTATTATTGTAAAGAGATGTTAAAGGCAGAGGTCCACCTCATATCGTTTTCGAGTTATTAACATATTCCGAACCTCCCCGATGCGCCGATACCGGCAATGGACTTGAAACTTCCCAAAATGGTCTCTAAACCCGTTTTCCGTGACGGGGTTTGTACCAGTTTGCTGGAACAAATTTACGTGCAGAGACGTGTATCACCGTTAATCTCATCGATCGGACAGGACAAGACGTGTTTACCCAACGTTGCTGTCATGGCGGGCAGCCAGCACAAAGTACCCGTTTTTTGGAGCGGATCCGCCCCTGCTCCAAAAAGCGGGCACTTTGACCCTACCAAAAACAGGGTTTTTGTCAGTCCTGTGACTTTTACTCTGCATTGTAGGAATCAGCGTGGCGAGGAGGTCAAGGACATGCTGATATCGTCTAAATGAGAAACGAGGTGATCCTCTGCCTTTGAAGGCAGTGTGTCAGCTCGTTTTGGGTATCGAATTGTCAACGAAATTCGATTCTTCTCGACGCGCTTATTCCAGTGATGTACATGAAATCCGAAAAAAAAAAACGGTCAAAAAGCCCTACTTTCAAGGCGAAATGTGATCCTGACGTGGACGAGTTTCCCTGACCGCAAACAGGGAGGACGCGGCGAGAAATTGAGAATGTTTATCGAAATAAACTTCCCAGCAGCAGCTATTATAGATAGAAGAAGTATCTCCGTGTTGGGAAACAATGCCGTGCCCTCAGTAAGCTTCCTTTGCGGAATGAAGCCTCTCGTACAAATGACCGAGAATTTTGAAATTCTTGGCCAAAGGACCCCCTATTTTCGAGAGCATCCGACTTTTTGAAATTTAAAGTACATCTATGTGTTCAGCAGCCCGAATATGTTCAGTTGATGTGGGATTGTGACGAGCTGATACAATGCCTTTAAGACGTGTTCCATCGTTACGGTCATTTTCCATCGGCAGCGTATTCATCAGGCCATCGCTTCCGAGGAAAGAAAGAGACCGGCTACGTAAGGAAAGACTGATGCGTCGCAGCATCTCCGAAAGAACCAGAAAACATGTTGTATCGCAAGTGACTCAGATGTCTATGTCACCTATTTCTCAAGCTGGTATGTCTACCATTTCGGCTAAAGATCCAGAAAACTGACAAGCGATCCTCGGTTATGGTGTAGCAGGGTGGAATGCACAGACATAAATGATCTTCCTGTGGGTGAGAATCAAATCAGTCTGTCACATCTCTCCTGTTTTTATTCGAACATTAGGTCATACCCAAAGAATGCAAATTATATCAGTCATGTACTTCAGAATAACTTCGATTTATACGTGTTTACTGAAACATGGTTGAAATCTAAGCATTCGTTAACTATGTTTTCACGTGACATGGCCAACTGTTACCACTCGATCAGTGTGACGGGCATAAAAGGAATGGTGGGGCGTAATCATATTGCTTCGGAACGACTTTTCTTTCGTAGAGGTTTTCTCCGAATTAGTACCCGTAGCTTATGAGATATTGGCAACCGACATTCTCCAGGAGAGTTATTACTTTAGATTAGTCGCTGTATATATAATAGATCTCCATCTTGCAAATCAGCCGAAAGCCAACTGCTTAACAAAGCAATAAGTGATTTAGTCACATGTGGAATCCCTGCCAGTAAGACAGTAAGTCATGACAGCAAGTCATGATCTTAAACAGTTTGTAGAACAACCTACAAGAGGGGAGCATTTTTTAGACCTTCTTTTTAGCAATGATGAGACACTCCTCAATAATGTTGCATTAGACCCCCCAGTAGGTTCAAGTGATCACAACAGTATAGTATTCCAAATATCTCTTGCTTACTATGAACCGATTTCAACAATATGTCAGCGGTTTTCTTAATGTGATTTTGAGGCGGTTTGTGGATATCTGTCTTCAGTTTCTTGGAGAGATTCTTTTAAATCTGCTAGCTCGGTTGATGCGAGGGATGAAATGTTTCTCGCTATGCTGCAACATGCTATAGGCATTTTTGTTCCATGGGAGCGGACACATGAGACTAGAGGTTACCTTTCACAATACTCTCAGAATATGGCAAACCATCGCAGCTGTTTATTCTACGAAGCCAAAAGAACTCAAAGTGAGAGAGACTGGGAAGCTTGGAGAATATTTCCGAGAAGTTTCTCCAGTCAGTTAGATAAATATAACAGAAATCTCGAAAAGAAAATTGTCTGTGGTGGAAACAAACAGGGGTTCTACAGATTTTTGAGTAAAAAATTGAAGGAATCGCATCGCATTCCTTGCATTAAGAAGGGCAATAAGAATGCAATTCTAGTTGTTGTTAAAGCGAATTTGTTTTCAGACAAATTCTGTGAAGTTTATTCGAAGGAAGTGGATGAACTCCCATGTTTTCTGTAAATGGCTCTCAAATTACCTATGTGGTAGGAATTTCCAGATTAAGATCAACTCCTGTTACTCCACAAGCATATTATTTCAAGTGGTGTTCCTCAGGGATCAGTGCTGTCACCAATTTTATATGCTCTCTATACTGCATAATTGCCGCAATTTTTGGAAGAAAGAGGGGTAACGTGTAAACAGTTTGCTGATGACATAAAGATCTACAAAAGAATCGACTCCAAAAACCAGCATTGTGACTTCCAAGCTGCTATAAATCAGATGTCACAGTGGTCAAAGAAGTGGAGATTACCTTTAGCTCCCGAGAAAACAGTTCACATGCGTTTAGACAGTTCTGGCTTATCGAGTTCCCACACTATTCATAAACACGTAATAGAGACTGCAGATAGGGTTGTTGGCATAGGTTTCCGATACGACAGCAAATTGGGTTTCAAAAATCTTTGTAGGAAGGCGTTAACTCGTACATATCAGGTATTCAAGGGGCATTGCCTCAAAGATAAGCACGTATTGTTGAAAGTTCAGAAGACATATATCAGGCCCATAGCGGACTTTGGCTCTGTGCTTTTCTGCCCATATAATAAAAAGGATATAAAACTCTGGAAAAGGTTCAGAACAATTTTACTAGGAAGTTGATGATAAGGAGTGGAGGGATCCACTACTCAAGCAAACCACCTGCTAAAGTTAGGAATACCTTCTATAAAATTCATACTCTTGAATCGCGTGGGAGGGTGAAGGATGTCTGCACTCTTTATAACATGCTATGTGGCATGATGAGAATGAATTTGGCTAAGTTCCATAATATGTTACCGTCAAGAACAAGAGGTGCCTCGGAGAAAATTTCCTATGCAAGACCAAGAACGACTCTTAGGCGTGAAAGTTTAACATGCCGAGCAGGATCTGGTTATCGATCTCTAAAAGATGGTCTTACTCCCACCATTCGGAAGTTCCTCTCATTTAGGCGTTGGGTATGTTTTAAAAAAATTTGAAAAAAAAACTACCATTGAAGCGAGAGGATTGCTTGTCCAATTTTCAATGATATTGTTGACAAGTATGTGTGCTTTACTCGATAAGAATATTGTCTTTTTCACGTCCACCTCAAGCAGCGTAATAAATTATTATTATTATTATACATATGACTTGAGAGATTACTCCGCAGCAGTCTCACTTTCTACAGCAACACGCTCTCTGCTCTGAACATTCTGCCCGCGATAAATCCGCACATGCCTCCAGTGGCGAGCCGAGAATGACGTCACTCCCATGCAATGGCCGCTCATGCCCATCATGGTACGTTTCCGCGGTGTATCCGCACTAGCGCTGATTTCAACATCATCGCTGTGGGAACCACGCCTCCCGTCGACCCATGTGGCCGAATGGATAAGGCACCGAATTTGGAAACAAGGGCGTTAAAAAGAGGGTAAGTTCGAAGGGTAGTTTCAGCCCATGAGCAGTGTGCTTCAATAGATTCAATGCGAAATGAGCAGTATACCAGCCTGATCGTCCGGCTAACGCCGGACTCTCAAGCTTCTTTTGGGCTCGCTTTGCTCGCCCTGCATTCATGTATATATTCTCCTCTACTGCGCGTCGGCGCACCACCCTAACAGTTGTGGACCCGTCCAGCAGCGTTTCCCTACTTCTAGACTTCACCGCATCGTTTTCATAGTAGTGACCATCCTATCATTTCCTCAACTCTCGTGCTCGGTCCGCTCGCCTCGCGTTCATGTATGTGATCCCTCTACAAAGGCAGCCCGCAGAGTCCCCGACGCCGACGACGACCGTCGTGAGCGTCGTAAGCATCGTCGTCACCACCACGCCGCGGCTGCGGCTTGTGCGACGCATTCTTTCTATTGCAAGAAGACCGCCCACCCCGCATTCAACTCTCGCGTGCGGTGAGAAGCAACGCCGCGTTCTTTGACGCTGGTGCTCCCGGCGTCACGCACAAAAAGTGTCGTGTTCGGATCAATTTGCGTCCTTTTTGGTCGACGCTACGACGGTCGTCGTCGCCGTCGGGGACTCTGAGGGCTACCTAAGCGCCGCCGCACCACTTTTTCAGGAGCGACATCTTCCCACTACTGAGCGCCGGCATAGCACTGAGCGTGGAGCCCCGACGCCGACAACGACGTAGCGAGTGTGTGGAGGGTGATCCGAATTCTTTCAGGAGCGACGTCGGCGGCGCCGGCGTCAAACTGTTTTTAATCGTTTCCGGAAGTCGAATGCAAAATGCAAAGTATTCTTGTTGAATGGAGAAGAAATGCGCCGCACCAAGCGCTGCGACATCGCGACGGTACATTTGACAATATTCGAAGTATAATATTTGCAGGGCTCGGTGGAGTGTGGTCTACACGCAATTGTTGACGATGGTGTCCACATCAGCGCAGGTGTACTGCGTGCATGGTGTTTCCCGTGGTAAATTTGATGTGCCTCTAGTACTCGCTATTACGCCTCGGAAAACGGAGGAAATTTATGTGAAAATTTTCACGAAATTGAAGGAGCGTTTCGATGAAATACACGATTTTACAGTTGCCGATCTTAAAGTTGTCCTCGACTTCGAAAAAGCTGCCATACAGGCCGTAAGCACTGCTCTTGGTATAAATCCCGAAGGTTGCTCCTTTCATCTGACGAGATGTTGGACAAGGAAGCCAGATTCGCTCGGACTTCGCCAATACATCCGCGGCAAGAAAAAGATAAGGGAGATTGCTTGTTGGTGAGAATAATAAAGGTACTGCCTTTTCTTCCTGAGCACCTAGGAAGTAATGTGGCTGCACTTCGCCGACCGCAATTCCATCATCTCACCCTGCATATAAAAAAGCAAAGAGTTCCTGAAATATATGAAGGATACCTGGTTATCTGGCTTGCACGCAAACATGTGGTGCAAGTGGAGAAAGAAGGAATTACGAACAACAAATTTGGCAGAATCTTTTGACAGGTGATGAGCGTAATGGGAGTCTCATACGGATATCAGTCCTCCACTTTAAAAACGTTACCTTTCTTGATCTGGAGCTTCTCGATGATTTGCTACTTCTAGATCTCCTTGATTTGCTTGAAAGAAATCTTATTAATAAGTAAACTTTGTGCCAAATGCTGTTTTGGAATTCATTATTGGTTAGAGCGTGAAATATCACTTTCTATTCTTAAGCTGATCTTGACTTCTCTGGCAGCTTACCTTCTGCGGTGACTATAAGCTCCTATCTGCCTAGGGGTTCTCTGTCTTCGACGTCTTGAACCTGATCTTCTTTTGCTCCTGCTGCTGCCAGAACGTGACTTTGTGCGACGTCTGCGTGTTGAACGAGACCCTCTAGTCCTTCTGGACCGAGAAGAGCGTTTCGAGCTATGCCTTGACGATGTATCAGCCTCAGCGAGACCTGACGGGGTCGGCTGTGTTCTCGAGGCTGACGTACTGGTTATCTGACTTCTGGGTAAGGATGCGGTGTCAAGAACATCATCCAGCTTGGATATGGCACTCCGTTGCTGCTCGTCGAGCGTATTGGGGGACACCACATTTTCCTGTTGTTCAGTCGCAATTGTTTGTGTTGATCCAGTTCTGACTACCGCGACAGCAACGGGTTGCTTTCTAAAAATAAGCAATCGTCCTGTAGCAGGGACTTTTTAGTGACTCTCTCCAAGCTCACGTGTCAGTAGTTGTCGCGACCACCTCCCCGCCGTCTACAGCGTACTGACATGCATTCTTGACCAAAGCTGTTGCTTGTTGCTTAGATCTAAATGAAACTATAAAGAATTGATCCTCTAGGCCTCGTGGGAGTCTCCTAGCCCTTCTGAGATATGGCTGCCATTGCAGGTACCACCAAGATTTGGTATAGGGTTTTCAGAAAAGAGTTGGTATTGGGGCATTCACAGACCGGAGGTAGGCTGTGCTGTTGTGCACTATCAAGCATACTTGATATTGATCGAAAACAACCGCTTCTCAGTCCATCGTCCTTCTAAAGGTACTGACTACCGGTTGAATGGGCTAAGTTTTCTGAGCGTTTTCTTCTGCACTTTTTTCTCTTGTTGAAATTTATGCTTCGTATGCATTATCTATATAGAACTTTTCAAAGTGAACATTTAATAAAGAGGTTTACAGAAAGCGATATTTATTTTCGCTACACCATGCTCCAAAACATTGAGGAAGCAGAGACCACGCAGTGGTCATTCCTCGATCCCACCGTGGTTTCTTATGAAGAGGCAATAAATATGGGGCAAAGTGAGACATGGCGCTAAAGTAAACTCTGCACTTCCGACGCGCAAAAGCACGAGAGTTCGCCCACTTCTTTGGATCCTTCTACTGTGACAGATCTATACCTCTACTTTTGCTGATATCAGAATGGGAGAGCTAATGCTAGATTCAATTGACATTAAATGTGGCAGCGTGTGTCGTGCTCTCAACCGACTTCCTTTGCGATGTTCGCTGTCACCTGATTCCTTGCTTTATATCGTTCTTAAAAAGGGGGCATTTGGTCTCACTCCTGCATTGACGCACCTATTTAACCAAATCCTATTGAGCGGTAATTTTCCAGAGGCCTGGCGTTTAGGATGGGTCGAACCAATACACAAAAAGGGACCTACATCCGACGCTAGGAATTATAGGCCTCTTCGCCTCACCTCGTCTACTATCAAAGCCAAGAAGAGGATATTAGGCACCACGATTAAAGGCAGTGTGTCACCTCCTTTCCGTGCTTGAGCTATTAGTAGATTGTGGATCTCCTCAACACAATGATTCCAGAGATATACATAAAATAGTTCAAAACGTCCTTTAACACGTTGACGATAATGGGACCCACGGGTGGGTCCCATCTTGGCTGCCACTAGGGACCAAGGGACCCACGGTGGATCCCACGTCAAAAATGGGGATCCCGAGGTCAGAATCTCTTGAAACCTTGCTTAGATGGGGTATCTCACTCGCTGAATTCGAACATAACCATGATTTTGTACCATATGACCGATTTCGCGGTCTACGGTAGGCATACTGTATCACCTGTCATGACTTATGACTTATAATAACGGTCTTAGNGTGTGTGTGTGTGTGTGTGTGTGTGTGTGTGTGTGTGTGTGTGTGTGTGTGTGTGTGTGTGTGTGTGTGTGTGTGTGTGTGTGTGTGTGTGTGTGTGTGTGTGTGTGTGTGTGTGTGTGTGTGTGTGTGTGTGTGTGTGTGTGTGTGTGTGTGTGTGTGTGTGTGTGTGTGTGTGTGTGTGTGTGTGTGTGTGTGTGTGTGTGTGTGTGTGTGTTTGTGTGTGTGTGTGTGTGTGTGTGTGTGTGTGTGTGTGTGTGTGTGTGTGTGTGTTTGGACGCCGGCGCACCCTTATCACAGTGGTAGACTCGACTCCTCCACTTCTGTGCGCCGGCGCACCTTCATCATAGTAGTGGACCCGTCTCCTCCATTTCCTTTCTTTGAACCTCACCATACCCGTCTCTGCCCCTTTTATATGGATCTCATAATCACCATCAGTGACCAATCATGGAATTTCGTTTCACACACACACACACACACACACACACACACACACACACACACACACACACACACACACACACACACACACACACACACACACACACACACAGAGAGAGAGAGAGAGAGAGAGAGAGAGAGAGAGAGAGAGAGAGAGAGAGGAACGAAGCAAAGTGGCGTGAGGTTGTCAAGCTCTGGAGCACGCTGGATGATGCACTTTCGAAGATCGGAGTTGGAAACCAGGTTTTCACAACTTCCAGTGCTAGGATTATTAAAGGAAAAATCTTCATTGAAGCTGGATCGCCCGAAGAGGGTGGACAGTTTTTTACGAGTCATGTTGGTGCTTGAGTGCCAAAATATGTGTATGACGCGGCTAGGAAAAAAGCCGTAGGTGCTTTATTGCCTAGATTACCAGATTCTCGTTACTTGACATGGAGGACGATGTCATCGCCGGGGGAGGGCATGTTAGGAAAAGGAGGTCAAACTGGGCTTCCCGGCAAACGGCGCGCAATGTGACGACGCGCGGGAAATCGTGAATATTTGAGGAGACCTTGCCTGGCAGGCAGAGACCGGGCGTGATTTCCCACTCAGATCTCTTCTCCTTTTGTTCATGGTGCCCTCGACTTTCCCCGACGACATAATCACATCGCCGTCGTCGTAACTGTTTTTTTACCGTGGTCACGCATTTTTAACTGTGATTTTGTTTGCTCGCTATTTGCTGTGAGAAATTTGGACTTAAATAAATCATCTTCTTTTCCCTCGTGTGCTGATTGCTCTACGTACTCGTATCTCACTTTATTTGGATCTCGTGCGAATCATATTGTTGGCTTAACCACATATGAACAATCTTCCGAAATTTTAGGTTCGACTTCGATTAATCATACAAGGTAATGTATCTGTGCAGGAACAATTCTCGAAAGCTCTGCCCTGTGAAGGAAGGCAGCCATAGGTCATGCCGGGAAACTATAGCCTGACAATAACTAGGTGAATTATTTGTTTTTAATGAAAACCATCGAACTAATTAGAAATATTGGTCTGAACGCTCTTACGAGAGGAAGTGGCAGATCTGATTGGTTTGTTGATGTTGTGAAAATTTCTTTCCAGAAAGTCAGCACCACGACAAATGCAATGTAAGGGCTGTCAATAGCTTTGAAAAAAAAGAAATCAAGATAAAAAAGAAAGGAAAAATAGTATGAGTGGAAACAATCGCAAACGCTCCAATTTAAATGATTTTGCAGGGAAGTCTGAGATAGTTTTGTGTTCTCGAAATGTCTGTTTCTTACTCTGTTTGAGTTTGTTTTCTACGCTAGTATGGATCGAACTTGCGGAATTACTGTCCTCACGGTCCAAAACGGTGAATGCAATACAAAATTGACTCATCCTCACTTCGCCGCATAGCCAGCCCATTGCGTGAGGCACACGCGCGCATCTAAGCTCGTTGATTAGGGTATGATTACGGTTGGTCTACAAGGGCCTACACCCCCTGTGGTTGCTTATGTGCATTCGAATAACATGTAGTAATCTGAACAACATCATTAGTAGACATTTGAATGCGAAAATGGAGCTTGGGCATATTCGTGCAACTTCTATTTTCCTTCAATTAGGTGAATGTAACCATGCAACAGTAAGGTTCTATGAGTTTTCAACAGTTTTGTATTCTCCATCGAAAGTCTGGGGGAGTTGTTTGACATCTCCACAGACATTCAGGCGTTGATTCTTGAAACACATGTGCAGGAAGAATGAGCTCAGCGATAAAACTTCTAATACTTCTTCTTCTTTAGCGTTTGTCCCGTGTGATGGCGGAGTCTGCTTTGCTGATTAGCTGACGCCATCTGGCCCGATCGTGCTCCTTGTCCGGGTGGATGCCAGCTAATTTCAAGTCGGAGTGGAGGGTGTCGATCCATCGTTGCTTCGGTCGTCCTTTTGACCGCTTGCCGGGTACATCGAGGTTGAGGGCGATTTTGCAGACAGTAGCGTTATCAGCGCGGAAGACATGGCCGTACCATCGAAGACGTGCCTCGCGAAGCTTGTCTGTCATCGTGCCGATGCCGAACCTGTGCCGGTTGTCTTCGTTGCAGATATGGTCGACTAGGTTAAACAGGATGTTTTCTAGATTATATTGATGTTTGAGCGTTGTATTTTTGTGTTTTGTTCTTCTCTCTATAGTTGTGTGGGTTTTTGCTCGTTTACTACGATTGATTTCGCTTGGATTGTGACATTGCCGCCACTCATCAGTAGGTCATATCGATTCTAATTCAGTTGGCGGGCAATGAGCGGCATATAAGCCGCGATAGCCGCACAGTGGGCAGTTGTTTTATTTTGGTGACACGCATCCTTTCTCACAATCGTTTTTTTTTCCATTTGCCCGTCTGGGCTAAGAACTAGAATAAGTTTTTTTTTGTAAATTGAGTTCCTTTATGGTTTCCTAGCACGGGATAAAATTTCTAATACTGGCCACGAATAATGTGGTTCAGTACATTCAGCACGGTAGAGTATTAAAGATATAACTTTCAATACTAATCTCTAGGAAACGCATTTGCACTAGCTGGATCACCACCATGCGCGAAGTGAATCCACACGATGCCAGAGGTTGCGATCCGACTCCCCATCTCGGGCATACCGCAGATATGCCGGACAGAAGTTTCAAAGGAGGGATGGTTAGCAGTAGTTAAGTATCGTTAGAAAGTGTGTGAGACGCACCTGATCAGTTCATCGTTTCCCTCACTACCGACTTGATCAAGATCGACGTTCACTACAGCTACTGATACGACTGTGGCCACTAAAATAAATTGTTTTGCTTCTCATTAATGCCTGCACAGGAGAGGCTGCTGTCAGCGCATATGTGCTGAAGAATCCCGCAATTACTGCTCGTTTTGTACTCATCATTGCTATTTTCTAAGAATCTTACTTCTTATTAATTGGCACTTCATGTGTGTGTGCGTCTGTGCACGAGAACCAGGCCCCCTCGCCAAAAAATAACAGCACCATCGTGTTCAGCGCGTCGAGTTATGTACGAAAATGTGGTAAATTTTGATTTTTATCTTGATTTACAGGTGTTTTGGGCCACTTTTGTCATGTTCAAACATGTTAACTTCTTCTATTGACCGACAGTTGTGTGAATGAGGTAAGCCCAGACACTATAAAAGGGAAGAGATGGGTAGGATCTCTTTATGTCGAAGAGGAGGGGCCAGGAAGGCGAAGAATGACACGGATGAGGGGTGACGCTGTAGGGCTGGGCCGGCGCCCAGAGGGGGTGATAATGCTATGCGGAGGGTTCACTTCTGCGGCAACGGTGCGCCGGCGTTTATGTGCCGGCGTTCAAAAGTGAGAAAACACCTCGAGTCGGCTCCAACGGTGTGTGATAAGGGTGCCGCAGCGTCCAAAAGTGGGGAAACGCCTGGAGACGGGTCCAACGGTGTGATAAAGGTGCGCCGGCGTCGAAAAACGAGGGAAAGCCTGGAAACGGGTCCAGCGGTGGGCTGAGAAGCGCTGGCATCTGAAAGTGGGGAAAAGTCTGTAGACGGGTCCAACGGTCCTACACAAGGAAAGACATCGCTCGCCTGTTGCATAGCTGTGGAAAGGGCGGCTTGGAGCCAGAAAGCTTGAAAGTGCAAAAACGAGTTTCGATAAATGAGGAATCGCGTGATGTGAGAGGGATGCCACATGAGGGCAACGCGAGCGAAGCGAGCACGAAAAGAAGCCTGAGAGTCCGGCATCAGCCGGACGATTAGGCTGGTTACTTCTAAGTTAATAATACGAGAGGTAGACGTTTAGAAATTATCTCCAGGCAAAATCTAGGAGAATGGGATAAGATTAAGTCGACTTTAAAGGTCTGCAAGTGATGTCGGAGAAAGAGGGTAGAATTGACTTGGCTCAAAGGAGCTCAAATGCAGTGTGTCAGCTCGTGTTGGGTATCGAGATGCCAACGGAATCTAATTCTTCTCGACGCGCTGATTCCAGTGGTGTACTCAGTATCCAAAAAAAAACTGTCAGAAAACCTTATTTCTAAGGCAAAATGTGATGTTGACATGGACTAGTTTCCCTGACTGCAAGCAAGGAGAAAGGAGCGAGAAATCGAGAATGTTTATCGAAATGAACTTCTCAGCAGCAGCTGTTACTTTGATGTTGAATGGCAATACATTTGGCGAGGTTTGTTTGGCAACCTCGCAGACGAGCTTGCAAACTAGCCAGGCAAATGAACCCCGCAAAATGTATTGCCAAACAAGAAGTTCCGTAAAATGTATTGCCAAACAAGAAGTCCCGTAAAACTCAGACATTCGCTCGGGAGTCCCGCCTCACAAAAAGCTTTCTTATCACTTTCAGGACAAAATCGGGAGCTCCGGCGGGAGACATCATTTTGGTTTTGTTGCGGGATTAACCAGAGAATGGTGCGGGTTTGTTATTGCCACGTGGTAACCCTTATCAAATGAGGGGTATATAAGGGCCTCAATCCGCAGGTAGGCTTCAGTCTACTCTCCGCTCCGGCGGAGAGGAGTCCTACGGGACTCATCTGGCCTGCTGTGGCTCGGTTAAGACCGTGGCCCAGTGTGAAGACCAGGCGAGATGCGTGGGAGGCCGTCGCGCTCGGCCGTGACGCGGATGCGAAATCCGCTAGTAGCGGCCGGCGTTGGCCGACGGACCGCATACGCGTTGCGGTCACCGTGCATTTTTGTTTTCTTTCGTTTTTCACTTTTGGGACAAAATCCGGTCTCCCGCACCATGATACTGGTATCATTTTCGGGACAAAATCCGGTCTCTCGCCGGAGCTTGCGGGACAAAATCGGGATATTGCGGGACAAAAACTAGCTGTTTTCGATGACTCCCGCTCACCCTCGAGCGGGAGTCATCATTTTGTCAGGCGGGACTCCCGAGCGAATGTCTGAGAATGTATCGCCAAACAAGAAGTCCCGTAAAATGTATCTCCAAACACATTCTCTTGCTATTTGTATCGCCAAACACCCGTAAAATGTATCGCCAAACACATTCTCTTGCCATTTGTATTGCCGAGCAGGCTCTTCACTCATTCTCCCGTAAAATGTATCGCCAAGCAAAATTTTATCCCGTAAACTGTCTTGCCAAACACACTCTCTTGCCAAATGTATTGCCATTCAACATCAGAGTATAGACAGAACAAGTATTTAAGTGTTGGAGAGCAATATCGTATCCACAGTAAGCCTCCATTGCGGAATGAAGCCTCTCGTCCATCTGGCCGAGGATTTTGAATTCTCGGCCAAAAATCACGTATTTTCCGGGGNCTTAAAGTTTTTGATGACTCCCGCTCACCCTCGAGCGGGAGTCATCATTTTGTAGTGCGGGACTCCCGAGCGAATGTCTGAGGACATGAACGATGGATTACAGTTCTTCTCGAATGATAGGCGAATCGCGGCGAAACCTTGAAGAGAGATGCGGAGAAAATATGCTCCAAGTGAGAGGGTCGAGTAGGCCCCGTCTACGAACACTTACCACCCGCAGGCGTAGCGTCAGGCCGTTTTGCCTTTTTGAGCTTGGTAAAAAAACAGTCAAATAATATTAAAAGGTGCTCTAACTCACTTCTGTCCTTTACTCGTTATCTTAGGTGAAGATTGACATTTCTTTCCTGAGACAAGACCCGGAACATGGAACATCGGTCTCCTATACACTGTCTTACTGGGGCCTGACGCGCGCGGGTGGTGTCAATCATCAGTAGGCCCCAATGCGACAATGCAGCCGCGAAGCAATGAAAACGCAAGCGTGATCTTTTCGACAACAACTGTACAGCTGTAGTCTTTCTCTCAAAAAAAAAAATCGAGCGTGCACGCGTTGCGGAGCATACTCTGACCGCATCGCTTGCTTGAGCCCAGCCGTGATTTTCTGGCCAACAGTCCGGTGAATAATTTGGTGCATACTGTGCACATGTGTTCGAGATTCTTTTCACTTGAGAATGTTGCATTGAAAGGTGAAAAATACACGCGTTCGCGTGGTCCCCTTCATCTTTAGCAAAGATCACACGATGGTATTGCAGAAGTTCCTCAAAACTTGTGATGCGTAGTGTTCATTCCTGGTAGGAAAGGAGGCGTTTAGGTCAAAATCAGTGTGATTGCACTTTTTCTCATGTGGCATTGAACGTCACCCTAATTTCAATAAGAAAAAACAGTTGTTTATTGTTCAGCTGGACGAAATTTTCTTTGTATAAAACCTTCTCACAACTTTACGCCAACTTTTCTCAAAACTCCGGACGACGCGCGTGGGCGCCAAATCAAACTATTAGAAGGCATCTGTAAACGAGATGACGAATAAACGAGCTCGGCAATACGGAATATCATCGAAATCCTGCGTAGAACCTAGGATACTTCTCTTCGGATATTATCAGATCGAATACCGATTTATTGATCGATTTTATCGATTTTCCCATTTTGGCTCCAATTCAGATCGAAATGTTCCCAGCTCTCCCAGCTCTAATAAAGTAATGATAACTGACTAATTCAGCGCATTTTCTATTTAATTTTTGCGTGCTTTTTCTTCGTATCCAATCATTCAATTTCCATGTTTGAAAACTCTCCAAGTCAGAAAATCGGCTCAGTCAAAAGAAAATGAAAATAAAGCAGTTCCTAGTGCGTTATCTGTACTGCGTATTTGACCAGTTCATCATGAGAAATTCTAATGTCTGAATCCTTATGTCCTGGGAAAGGTCTGAGCTTCCCGCTCACCCTGAGCGTGGAGTTTCTCACCCATAATGTGGTACCTGCATCGCATAATGTATCATCAATGTTACTTATCCTCTTTGACTTCGGCGGATCGCGTGGCCAAGGTGATCCATTTTCATGCTTACACTACTCATCTTCTTTGGTTACAACCTTCGCAAGAACGCCCATGAATCCCACCCTTAAAGTAATTAAGTCCTCAAACTTGGGATTTTTGTGAGCTTAGAACCCATCAAGACGTACAAAATTCAAAAAAAAAAAAAACTTGCAAAAATCCATAGTGCGGCAGTGAGGCGGGTTTGGTCAATAATATCGTAAAAATCCACGGAAAGAAATTGTGGAGGCCCCATAAAGAGTTTTTGTTGCGATGTTATGGTAGCGTGACGGGCATTTTTTCTCAAACCAATTGCAGAACTTATTAGTTCACCTTTGCAAGCGTATTTTTAGAGCTGTGTTCTTAGACGAGGTGACATTTTGGATGTGCTAGCTTATCCGAGTGTTGAGCTGCATGTAAGTCGAGAGAGGTGGCCGCATTAATATACGAGTTCTGCTGCCGCCTCAGTGCTTCCTTAGCGGCTAATCTCATTGACAGCTCGAGATGATATGCGGCTCGCCTCGCTCAGGTGACTGTTAGCTGACCGACGATGTGTGCCTTATTCGTTTAGAGACTCATTTCGATCCTTATTAAGTCCACCTGGATTTTGCCTGTTTCGTATAGTGGTGTTTTGCCTTGTGGACTTGACATAATTATCCAACTTTTCTGGATTTTCCACCTCTGTAACCAACCTGTACCAATTCATGGATTTTTTTGCCGCATCAGCTCCTAATCAAATTTTCACATATCTTGCTTCATTCTATCCTGTTGAGCTTCTTGTGGCTAGTTCTCCTTAAATTCATTAACTTCCCCATTCATTCGTATTCACTTCATTATCATTCTCCATCATTAAATGAGCAGAATAATTAACAAAGTTTTTTTTTCTCTCGTAGGCTAACTCTTTCTTTGAGTCTATGCCCACTACCCAGAACTGGGCATCCTACCTTTCTGACTGCCCCATGGAGAAAAAAAGAGCCTCGGGGCATGGTACACTCAGTGAGAAGGCAGCAACTCACCAGGCGATGCCTAATAGCAGCGCTCTGCGGGCTGGAAATGTTCGCTATGAATGGCTGCGATGCAGCAATTTTCCTCCGCGCTTTGTCCACGTTGGCTCCAAGTTTCCAACTTTTCTGGGCCATTGCCTAAAATAGTTTTTTTGGCTGGAACTTTAGTCTTCATTTTTACAGGGTGCGCCATAAGTTCTTGCACAGCATACTTAGCAACACCACAGCGGTTGAATTCAACATAATGGCATGACCTCTACAGCGAAAATGAGTCAACTCAACAGCAACCCAAATCACCTATCAGAACAGGAATATGTCGCCACTTGCTTCCGTAGTAACTCAAACTTGAGAGAAAAGTGAGCTGCTCGTGGCACGTTTTGGCGCGCGGTAACATTGTCTCTTCGAACGGAAGACGCTACTCAGAGCAAATCGAATCGTTTCTCCCCAAAACATTGGAGTAGCCGGAGGAGACATCGAGGAATTCACCGGATGTACTGGGATCCCATCCCCCTTCGTTCCAGAACATTCAGAAAATTTTTAAGAAAAGGGCGTGTATGAGCAATTTTTTCAGTTTTTTGTAAACTACAACATCAAAATTACTCTGGATTTCACTCGCACAGTATTTTTGGAGAGAAGACACCTTTTTGCTTCCAACTCAAGTTGAACAGCGCAAAGATGACGCTTCTGTAAGGCTTAGAATCTGCTCTGTGCCATATGCGCCTCCTGGAATGCTGCACGACCGAAATCCCGTGCTCAGAACGAACTCCTCTATAACGCCAATCCCAATCTGGTGGACGGCCTTACTCAACTACGTTTTAGAGCAAATCAAGTGCTATATCATACATAAGTTTGGACTCGTAGCATAAAGCTGAGGTATAGCTTCGAGAGGTTCTATACCGGATACAGCAGTGCGCCACGAGGTGCTCGCGGCTCCCTCAACTTTGAGTTATTACAAAGGAAATAAAAACGTATTCCTGATCTGATAGGTGTTTTGAGTTGCTGTTGAGTTGGCTCAGTACCGCCATAGAGGTCATGCCATTACGTTGAATCCAGCGACTGTGGCATACTAAATATGGTGTGCAAGAACTTATGGCGCACCCTGTAGACACCCGGTTCTGAAATTATTGTTTGTGCTTTTTCTTTTAGCTACACTTTCTATTATGGGGTTCATGGAAATGTTTGGGAAGCGTGAGGATAGTTTTCTTAGCCGAGAGGAATATTTACACCAACTCTGTTGATGTCTCTGCACCTGCGGTTTTCGCTAGAATTTTATCAGAAAAGATGAGAAATAAGTTAGACAAATGAGCGTAGTTTACTTAGAGTTTACTCGAATGCTGGAACTGTACGACACACACAATTCCTACATAGACGAGCTTTACCCAAAATTTCGCGATTTCCCTAATTTAACCAGGCCTTTCTCGGATTTTGCTCGATGGTCGCAGGTGTGGGGATCGCCATGAAACAATGGCTAGTTTCAGAAGCAAAAATCTCGCCTTACAGGAATCGATCCTGCAATGGCTTTTCACTTTCTGTTGTTCACAGGAGCACAGCAGGCTGTGCAAAATATGAGCACTACTAGGTTGATTGTGTAGTTCTGCCTGATCTGGCTGATAATTTCATGAAAAGTTATTATTGCCAAAAATCAAGTAATTTTGCTGTTACACAGTGGCAAAAAATCGTATTGGTCATTATTGTTGCCTACTCCGTTCTTTGAGAATAAGACTACCGCGAACTGAGAAGTTGACCTTGGTTGCCCCTCGTAGTGGCAAATAATGCGTCCTTTTTGTCGAGAAAAAGGATCTTCAGTAAGCTGAGCAAGTGGTAATCCGAAAGAACCATGACTCGATAGCAGGATGGATGAGAAATGACGTCCCATCCATTTTTTCAGCTCCACATGTAGCTTGATCTGAATCTGGTATGTGGCTAGTAGGAAACGAGTTCGAGATGTGGACTATCCCCGCCAGTACGGTCTCGATAACGTCTATGCCATGAACTTAGGGAGGGAGGCATTTCAAATCACCGATTTTCTATCCAGCATTTGAGAAGACAGAAGCTGTCTTTGCCAGCGGAATTTAGGCCCGAACTAATTTTTTTGACCAGACAAGGTCATTAAATTGCTACCCCACTTTTTGCCGCCAAAAATCACAAAACAAAGAGCAAATGTAATCCGTGAAGGTGAAGTGAAGAAATACATTTCTTAGAGTCAAGCACATGCGATAAAAATGGAAAATCCTTTTACTGGAGTTTTTCAATAAGTTCTAAAAGAGTAACACAATGTTGTTTCACACCACCAGTTCCTGATTTTGTCACACCCGTCATATTTGTTGGTTGATTAGCGTACATACTTCCAGAATCCATGCCCTTTGGATGTCTAAGTATGCAAATCATGGAGCACATGATTAGTCCTAACTCCTTCTGAGATACCAACTTTAGTTTTTCTTTCGGTCAGTTTAGACCCATTGAAAAAACGAGATCACAATAGTCCAACGAACTTGTGGACATGTTGCGTGGCAAGTCGAGAGATATTTAAAATCTAGGAAGGGAAACTTTGAGCCTTGGATTCCTGTGCTGATAATGGGTAAATTTTTGTGATGTCGACACCTCCACCTTGGGTAATCTCAATGATGCAAGCGCTCCTTTGTAGTCCACGTACATAAACTTTCAGAATGTAACCTTATCTTACCCCAACTTTATAACCTACCTACTCTACTCGACCAGTGAGTTCCGGCAGTATCACCTGGTTGACATTGCATTACTTCAAAGTTATTTGATTCTGGAACAGAAATTGTTCATGGAGACACAACTTTTGATTTAATTCAATGCATATGCACCAGTTCTTCAGGAGAATTTGTTCGCTGTGAATTATTTATTTATTTATTTATTTATTTACTATACGCCACTAGGTGTGACGCACCATTAAGATCGAAAGAACTAGTTAACATGAAACAACAGGGAACAAAAAATACTGAGGAGAGAGAAAAACTCAAGGAAAGAGAAAAGCTCAAGTAAAGCAAGCAATTTGAGCAAAATGAAAACACAAAAACTAGAGATCACAGACCTCCCGCGGAGAGTCCACGAACTAGTTCACATACTGAAAAAAACCGAACCCAGAGGATTACGGCTGTTCTTCTCAAAATAGGTGCTGCTATTCCCCCTTTAATGGAAATCGCCAGCGAACCTGGTGCCGGAGGTTAGCTGACCCAAACCCTGGTTTGTAAAGTATGCCCAGCACCTTTTGGGAAGCAACAACGAATATTTCTCCGATGGTAAGCAAACAAACATAATTAATAACATCTGCAAACGGATAGTGTTGATTCACTTTGCTTTTTTTTTTGGACTGTTGCAGGAGGACTGTAGTGGAGGAACGTTCGCGAAGCTAAGAGACAAAAATTCACTTTTTAGATAAGACAAAAGTAGACTTTTCCTTGCTAGAACATCAGGAACAGTGCAGAAAAGTAGGCGAAAACGCAAGTGGGTAGGTGGGTAGCTCATGGTCCAGTAGACACGAATCCGAGAGCAAGCGTGAGATGCTGAGAAGAAGCGTGATTTCATCAGATGGTGACACTGAAATATAAAGGCGGAAAAGAAGACAAAAAA
>JARK01001443.1:381409-421400 GCA_000688135.1 Ancylostoma ceylanicum | reverse complement strand
AAGCTTAGTAACACCGCTCGGGAGGCACAGAAACGAATTACATCACGGAGACGACTTTGACGTGAAATGTATAATTTTGGCTCACGAAACGGACATATCAGCGAGGAAAACATTGGAGGCATTCTGGATCTCGGTTCGGAATCCTCCAATGAATAACAAAAACGAGTGTCTATCGATTACAAACGACTTCATGCCATTCGTACCACTTTGTGAGCTATAAACTGCCTGATACTGCCTGTATAGATACTACGTACTGCTTATCACCACACATGTCTATACATGGCAACACTCACTCTTCCAAGTTCGGTAGTGTAGTGCGGCATCGGCACATTTCGGTGGAGCAGCGGTGAGCTAAGTTTTGGCAGTGTGCGGTTTCTGCGTTCTGTGCTTCGAAAAATATCGAGATTCTAGCACAGGATGGAGAGATACTTGGCCGGCTAGACGTTAGATTTATCGGGCCAACCTCTTTGCAGGCCTCTGAGGACGGCGACACAGCCGAAACGTCAGGCCGTTAATAAAAGTTCCACCTAAAAACCTCGAAGGCACAAAATTCACACACAACTGTCAACATGCCGAGGTTTCAAAATAAGAAGACATTTGAGCTACCTTCCTAACTATTAGGATTCACCAAATCGTCCATATCAAGTAGATTAAGTATATGACATCCCTTGAGTTTTTGCTTGAAACAGAAACTGTTATGTGCTGATAAAAACTGATCTGGTAGTCTCTGAAGCCATCTTGAGGTCCTCACAAAAAACGACTCATCAAAAAGTGAATGAGAGAGAGCACGAGACGGATACTGGAAACTGAAAGTACTTCTACGCCCAGAGCATGGCTTCCATACCCAGAATTCGCTGGGTTTTAACTTAGTTTCAAGTTTGAGAATTCGAAATGCCAAAACCAGGTCGGCAAAAACTCTTCGGTAAAACAAACTGTGCAGATTTAGTTTTTGTAACCTAGCTTTGTAGGATGGAAGACTCTGTGGATAGTTAGGGCTCGGGAAAATTCTGTAAAAGAGAATTCGTGTGAACGTCATTTGCACTTTTTCAATATTCATAATGTCCTTGCGCAGAAAGGGGCTACCAGAAGAGTTTCCTATAACAACAATGAATCTCATCACTGAACTGAAAGATTTTATTCTTGAATTTTGAGAGTCTAAGATCGTCTATATCTTGCTGTTCGCGAACACTGTGGATATGGTATCTAATGGAGCTTCACTCACTTCATTATGTCGCCACTCACCTGGTTCCTAAAGGTCACTCTCCAGCACGTCTCTTCCTGAATGTGCTTGCCCTGGTCTGAGAAGTGCCACCTCTCCATCCTGCGGCATAGTCGGCGCGATCGTCTACGAAGTGCTCTATCGCCTCTGTTGCGCTGTTTATCCGGACCACACGTCGTACTTTAGTTGTCAAAAACACAGAGTCGCCTTCCGGGCAGCGTCCACTTTCGTGAGGTTGTTCTTCGGAAAGTTCGAATTCGTCGGCAGCGAATCGATAGCCGAGTAGTTCGACTTGTCACCTGCCACTAATCGCTCCAAATTGCTTTGCGCCAACAGCTCTTTAATCAAACGACATCCGGGGATTGCATCGGCCATCAACACGCATGTTGCTCGCCGTCGCCGCCGCCCCGCCGCCGAGAGAATGGCCCTCGGCAAAGTGGAGCCGGTTTGAGCGCCTTCACTTCCAGGAAGGGTTTCAGGGGTTGGGCAGGGTTGCATGGGAATTCATGCACATGTATTACCATGAAAGGGCCCCCAAGTGCCTTTGGTATATAGCCATTTACCCCTTTCGATAGCTTGCAGCTGCGATAATTAAGAACACTGGAGAGGACTGCACGAAAGGGTGGCCACTATTTGTTTATTTGTTTACTTGTATTATCGATTGCTCGTGCTCAGGGTGAATCAGCAGAGGAGGAGTGGTTGATGATGTTAATAATAATAGCAATAGCTCAAAATCATGGGTAATCAGATAGGTAAGTAAAAATTAAGTAAAAATGAAATGAATTAATAACGAAAAAAACATACTTTACATAGGGCCAAAGCATGTAGGGGCAAGAGTTCACGTGAAAAGGCTGTGAATAATCCTTAATATCCTCAAAAATCTACTTTCCCATGAAAAAGCGCATTTCCCTCCCTGAGCAGCTCGTCTCCCCCAGTATTCCTTATCACCTGGAAGTGACCGCCCACGGATAACGGAAGAAGCGCCTTCCCAGCCGCTAATCCGCACCATAATCCTGGCTACACGCATTCCTCTACCGTGCCATCGATTTCCACCTGCTCCTGGTGTTTGTGTGTGTCGCCGCGCCTCGTCACCAGGCTGGCTGGCGCGTTTTGTTGCGTCGTCGTTGGCCCCGCCCCCAGCCGGATACGGTAGCATCTTGCCGCTTCCACATGTGCAAACAAAGGGCCATTTCGATGTTATGCGGCGCGAAATCTGATCTCAATAAAAATTTGTCCTCTCTCATTCTGTGTTTTGTCGCTGTAGGTGAGCACCAGGTGCAGTCGCCACCGCCGTCGACAGCACAACGCTTCTACTGGCATTGCTCCCAATCCCGGAGGATTTTTCCCGGAAAGGGCATCGTATCTTTGATCCATCCGACTCAATCTTGTTATGGATGTTGTCAATAAGCAGTCGCAAAGCTCACGATGGCTCATTTCCTGTAGGAAGCCCCGACGACGCGGCTGCACAACTACGCGCATTAACTATGCATTAAAAACACTGAATCTCAGCTCATTTACACCGCGTAACAACCGGCTAATGGGTCTGTTTTCGAGCTATTAGCCTAAAAATGGACATCCCGCGGTCAGCAGCCACATCCCAGCCCTTCCTCCTTGCTTTTCAGGTTGTTGTTCGGGATAGCCTGTCCCGGCAGTTCAGCCCATGCTGTCACCAACGTCACTACGTGTCATTCCTGAAAAAATATACAACATCGTCGGTAAACGGCGCGTATATTTGTCTGGCGATAGGCAGTGCTGGACGGCGATTTCATTACGCGAATTATTTGCTATTGGCAGCAAAGGCGATGTGGTGTTAACACGCCATTTTGCACCTGGACGACGCCGAGGTGACGTCGGCTGCGTTGCGAGGCGTTCCTGAGAGGAGACCGTCTCGCGTTTCTTCCCTCCTGTTTTTGACGAGAGTTTGCCAAAATTGCTTTCTGAGCGCCGAAGATTGGTTTGGGTGGTTAGAGCTGTGTGTGCGTGTGTGTGCAGAAACGCATTCATTGCTGGTCATTCACAGCTTCAGTGGGTCTTTTCGAGAATGTCAAGCAGGCCAAATCTTTCTTCAGAGGTCTAGCCTGCCAACACATCAACTAAAACTGATTCAAGCCGGCAATTCATTTATATTTTATTGAAATTGCCTAATTACAATTAGATCCGTATGAACTACTATGGTCACGGATAGCATTTCCAAGAGATCGTTCAGGAGAATGAATCCTGAGAACCAAATTTGGCCGTCTTGGATAAGGTGGAATGCTGGCTCATTTTTGTGACTTCACACCAGGGCTAGGCTTCATGAACGCAGAACCAAGCGGAACCAGGTTAGCAAACCAACTTTTGTGCTCTGTGTCGCTGAACATTATGTACGTAGTCAGTGGGATAACCATCGTTTGTTTGCATGGTTAGCGTTTCATGAATACCAGGCCAGCTAGGCTTCCTTGGTGGTATCCCAAATATATGTACTTACAACCGAACAACGTATTAGATTTCTTCAAAATTGTATATTTAATTTCTAGTAAATCGAAGATCCGAACTCTCAAGTAAGAGGGACCAGTTCTAACGTGCAGGAATTTCAAGAAGAACATTCGTATTCTTCCTTCTGCCGGTCCTAAGTCGTTAGGTGGAACTGTTTTGAGCCGACGTATCGACTAAACGTCTTCTGCGGAGACATGTAAGAGGTGTAGAGTTCGGAATTATTTTAAATTTAAATTATTGTTATTCATTAATTGATAGGATTCAAAGTTGCAGTGCGTTAAATTTCTCGAGTAGTCGAAATTTCGAATTCGTTCGCAAATTCCCGACTTCTCATTCGAAGACTCTTCGAAATGAGTAAAAGGAAAGATGAACCACCTCTGCGGGATTCATCCATAGGTATGTTAATAGGAGTATACTGTAAATCCACGACTCTACCTGGATCTCGTTTTATCCATTGAATTTCAACCTTCTCATTCTTCTCAGATTCCAGTTGCAGGTTGTCAAGTGAAGTTGTGTTATTGAAACTGTTGTTTTTTTTTCTTTATTTTTCTACCCTTACATGGTCATGTCTATGGCTATGTGATAAGTAAAAAAGCACATATGAACGTAATTAAATGGGCTAATCGGCTATCACTACGTACACTGAGGAGCCGTATTAATTATTGAGAACACCCATGGTGAAGATATTCACACTACACAAATCATTCACATTTACTCATCGCTAACACGAGTGTCAACACGTTTACCCTGGGTAGTCTCAATAATACATCCAGGCCAGGACCAATTAAAGCTTAGTAACTTAGTTGATTCGATTCATGATTTAGGAAATGATTTGAACGTTCGAGTTTGTGAGATATAGAAAATTTCACAGCTCATCTCCTTACAGAGTTGCGATATGGGATCCTTAGTTTGGACAGTAGAATTTTTGCAGTAATCGGAGTCGAATTTTCAGATTCGCACACACACGACGTTGGTCGGTGTCCTAACTGTAATTTTCACTCGATGGTAAGCTTACCCCCAATTTGGACGAAATCCTTGTCTTTTCATGAGCCCAGGTATAGGAATATGTACCTACACGAGGTGTCCAAACAAGCTGGCTTGAAACAAGTGCAGTTAGCTCATCCGCGCACTTCAGCCTCGTTCCCGGAAGAGCCCACGTCGGCTACGGGGCCAGACGGCATGCTTCTGCCCCGATTTGTGTGTGTCGTTGCTGCTTCACGTTGACAAGCGTACGTCAAAAGCAGGCACCACGCACGCAAAAACAAACAACTCGTCCGGTGCTACCTTGGCTGGAAAGGCCGTGGCGGTGTGTTGTCCAGCGCCTAAATGGACTCTGTTCATACTAAATCAGGCGTGCTCGGCTATGAATGAGATTCCGCATCTCGGGGCATTTGCCGCTTCGACGACCCCAGATCTTTTTGTTTTATTCATTCATTAGCCTCCATATTAATCGGCTCAAAAATCAAATTTCCCAAGTGTACACTGGAATCTCTATGTCCTATTCTGTTTTCGAGCCTGGATGGGAGGTTACTTGGTGGTTAGCAGTTCTCCACAGCTCTTGCAGATCCATTTATCGCTGCCACATAATTGCCACAGCAGAAACATTTGGTTTTTTTCATACCTCTTCCATAAAGGTCATCAATTTACGTCTCATTCCTCTTGCACAAACCTCACATCCATACTTATCCATACTTGGCTTAGCCTTGGTGCAGCTGGGTTTCCATACATACCTGCTTTGTCCTTGGAACCATTGAGATTAGAGAAATTTCTGACAACTTCTACTCATTTTTACATTTGTTTATTTGATGCAATAATACCAGTTTTAACACCATATTAACAGTGTAGCAACTCAACAAGAAATAATGGTGGCTTCAGCGAAACCATACTCAACTAAGGGGTAACAAGAATCAGTTTCTTAGCAACGAATTAAGCGCCTTCAACAGGTGTCAATGGATATTAACCACTGCTCATGTTGGTGTTCAAAGCAGCCCAAGCGATCGGATAGAAATTCATATGTTCGCGGATTTTGACTTCTTTTGCGTTTCCTTCCTGGACTTCCGGGAATTTCCTTCGTCTCAGGCGTTTCCTCCGTCGATGTCCCATTGTTAAGCGACGGGCATACTGTACTCTTTTCTTCTCTCGCAACTCCTTTGTCTTCATCCATCTTAAGCAACTCAACAATTCTTCGTTGTGGTATAGTCTGTTTCAAACGACAGTTTGGTGTCCTTGCGGATAGCCTGCCTTCCTCTTATTCCTCTCCAGTTGCTGCTCACTTTTCCGCGTTTTTTTTCTCTGTTGTCTTCAGAACATTCACCGCTCGTAAAACCCACATTAAAATTTTTGCAAGCTCAAATTGTTTTCATAGAAACACAGAGCCTGAATCGATTCTTGCAGTTTTTGAAAGAGTTGATCAAGAAAACATTATCTTCCAAAGAGGGCTGACAAACGGACTCGAGCAGCTCAGGCGCTGTTTTTTGTACGTACATATGTAGTTGTTTTCTACTATCTATGTTCCTAGTAGAATTAAGTAGTTTTGACTTCTACACTTCTTAACTGCAAGTACTTCCAAGCGACTTAAATTATTCCCTTTTCTCTGTAGAAACCACACCCGTATGCGAAAGTTACCCTATAGGTCTCCATCTTTTCTTCGGTTGTCCTCTTCCTGAAACACTAACCAATGTGTTTCTGGGGTCATGTCAGCTAGCCATTGCCCGCGGGCTCGCTGGCCAAATTCCACAGGGTTGGCGAAAGAGAACAGCGTTTCGAAGAGGTCAACCTACCTCTTACAAGACTCGATAGCAGCTCAACCAATTTTGCCGGGATGTATTTTTCTTCACCGAGTTATTGACGAATACATGAACGGATGAATGAAATTATATACTTCTACGTAGGTTTTGCAATGTTTTTTTTTTCGATATTCAGTTTAAAGCATTATTTCAAATTACTGGACAACATCGGACAGCATTGAACTGTACCTCAATGTAATATTATCCCACGACTATTTTAAATACTCGCAGTACATCTATCTATCTTCCGGTGACTCGTTTCAGACCATCATTTATTCTGCGTATGTAACCTCGTGAATGAGTTTATTTGCCTTTCTTCAAGCAGTTTAAAACTTTGGGAAAAAGAGGACTTTGTGGAGATATTATTCGAGAAATCATGCGATTTTGCCGTCCCTCTCTGCAATATGCATTTCGGTGTCTAATACAGAGTGATGCCTAACAATAGTGCCCTACCCGAGCCAATCTCTTCCTGGACTTGTTTATCTGGACTCATGAGGTCATGCTCTCTTCGCAGTGTTCTACCTATTGGAGTATTCAACAGATTTATTGATCGATTCTGCTGGGTTTTCGGTAATCAAGACCAGGGATTTTAGGTGATTTAGGATCTTTTTCTATGTTTCGAAGATGCTATCCAAAATTTTGATCTTTTTCGTTCCCATCATACCTCTCTGTGATAAACACCTCGAATAACTATTTTGAATTTGCAACCAACAGCGACTCTGCGTTATTTATTGGACACATCAGTTATTCTCATCTTTGAAAATTTTGGATTGTGAAAGTCGAAGGAGTTGATAACTCGACAGTGTCTCACCTCGTGGGAGTTACTGGAACAGCAGCATTCTTGGAGGCCTGTAATGTGAAGTCATCCAAGACGTGGTTAACCCTCGACTATGCTTGTGGTGTCGCTGGTCCGAGCGCTTGCTAAGATGCCCCAAAACAGCTCAAAAGAAGAGGTTGAATTAATAGTTCCTTCACTGTTCCGAGATGTTGTTGGAGCAGAAAGGCCTCCGGTGTCATTGTGTATGCCTTGGAGTTAGGAACTTCCTAGTTCCAATCATTTTTCCAAACGAGAAAGGATTCACGAAAAATTTTCAGGACTTTCCCGCTAACCTATAAGAACCCAATGGCACCTGAGCTCCCCTCATCCATCCTCCATTCCCCACAGTACCAAAAAACATCCTGGAAGAAAATAATTTTTCACCTTCTCTTAGTTCTATGTAAGCTGCATAGAGTTAATTTTTAACTACCCAGAAAATTTTCAACTGCTCATAGGGAGAACCTTAAGAGATCGTACCACTTCTGCTGACTTACGTATTTCCCAATGCTAGCCTCTTGCTTTCGGCTACGTTGTATAATTGGTACCGCTGTAATCAAACCATTTCCTAATTACGAGTCCGCTCTGGAAAAATCATTCGAATCCAGAAAAAAATCTTTGTAGAGACGTTCAAGTGCTGAATCTCGTGCGCGCCAGATGCACTCATTGAAGTATTCATAACTGCGGAGTGGTGTAGTTTTTTTTCCCCTATGTTCAGCTGATTGATAAAGATGTGCATGAAGGAAAAGTGTAATCTATCCCTCGAGCTTTTGAAAATACTCGAACAGTAGGGCTTTTCTTAGAGGTGTCAATAATTTTCGAGACAGAAATTTCATGGAGAGCCGCATTCCGAGAAAATGTATGTTGAAGCAACTGCTCCAGAATAAAATAACCCAATGAAGTCCTACATATTTGACTTAGAAAAACATCCACTCTCTCCAGCATTCAGCAGGATGAAAACCAATGAAATCATTATTTTAGGGAGACGATACACTACTCAGTACACCTTCAAAGGGCAGATTAGATAGAATTTTATACACCAAGGAACATCTGATCAGCTTTTGAGAAAGTCACAGAGTGCATTTCCTTTAGACTCACTATTTGATTACGGTTATAATTTCTGAGACAACCTAATCTACATAAATTACATCAAAAGCCTCGTTGTACTGTGTCACAAGGACAGTGTTCTCTCAGTTACTTGGCACTCAGCTTCATCGGCTTATACTTGGCTCTCCATTACTCGACATTCACTCTCCTAACAACTTACCACGTTCGACTACGATTTTTCGTCTTTTCTGTGTTGTTTCCTCCTTTTCAAACATATGATTATTGCAGTGGATGACCCAGAACATCCCGAGATCGTTCAACGATGCCTGGGAGACTGGAAAGGCTAACTTGTCCGACTTCAAACAGCCTATATCAAGGTAAAATAATGTAACGGTGTCATACGCTGACAGCACTTGCATCAAAAATCAAGGCTGTGAAGGGTGCAGTTGTTAGTGGGCTCCTAACCGATTTTCTACAGGGTACACCTGGAAATACGTACATGCTTCAACGTGTATTTATTTACTTGCTTCTTTATTTATATTTATTTCTATTGATATTTATTGATACACAAGAGGTGCGCATGCCAAGCAAAGGTGTACTGCTAAGGATCAAGTAAATACCGATAACCAGAAGAAGGATAAAAAAAAATGATGGCAAAGGGGGCCATAAGTAAGACCCAGGCTTTCTGTGAGCAGATCACTTAACATTTCATACCAGAGTCCCTGAACAACTAGGTGAATTCGGAGATATAGTTGTGAAGCAGCACAAGAAGAAGCATTGACATGTTATGTTGCTGAGGTTCAAATAAGAAGTTATCCATTTATACGTGAATCTGCATATACAGTTGCTAGACTGCAAGATATCTTTATCCGATTGATGTGAATCAATTATCATCAGTACCTGTCCCTCTCACCTAACACCTTATTTGCCCTAACGAATCGATACAAGGACGGATAAATAATGTTGGATAATAGAGTGGATGGATAAAAATACTACGTTGATTAACTACTGAACCGAATTACGATTGAAGATGAGGTCATCATTCGCCTTGGCTCGGAAAATGAGATTTTTTAATGCTGATTTTCACTCCAAATATGCGAATGATCAATTCGATTAAACAAGTTCAAATAAACCTCCAAGTATATGTGATGGCCACTGTCACTCAGTACGTCGCTTTTGAAGGACCAACATTTATTTAAGCATACGCTTGTGTTGCGATCGCGTCGCGGTGTACGTTTTGACCCCCTCCCTAACTTTTCAAAGCTCGTTTTCAACAATCTGAATCAAGCCCGAGTCAGGGCTACGCCCATTTTTGTCAGTCGCCAACCCCACCCTTCCTCGGACAAAATTTTAAGCGTCCACCACTCTTGCAAAGTGGTACATAATAGCTGTTGTTTAATTCGCCACAACTTTAACCAGAACCTCACAACAAGTTGTCTGACGGCAGCTGGAACTTGCTCGACTCTAAGATTGTTGACAACTTGTTTTTGCCTTCTCCTGTCAACAAGTTGTCGTCGCGAAGCTCGTCGACAACCTGTAACGCCAACGCCTGACAACTTTGCAAGTCGTTGTCTAGCTTTGGGCCGACTTGATAAAAAAAAAGACGGAAGCAAGTTGTCAACAAGAGCAAGTTTCAGACGTGATGAGACAATTCGCTTAGATTGTTCAGACTATCGTATAGAAACTTGAGTTGAGGCACATTACCTGGAACAAATCATGTAAGACCACTATTTGGACATGTATGTATGTAGCTCAAGAGAACCGTAAAATTTATGTAGCTATCTACATCCTTATGAAATTATGTTTGGCATATTTGGCTGCTCTTCATACAAATTTGACATTCGAAATAATCACCTAAACTCCAAAGTGTCTCCGAAATAACTCGCAGCGCTGCTGACGAACACATCCAACGGCCCGTGGCCATAGAGCCAACATCCAGTGAAAATGACTTGTCCGCGGCCTCCTTGGGGCATACTAGTTACGTGTTGGAGCGCCGGTGGCCGTAATGGCGTTTGATGTATGTAAGTAAGTAGCCCGGAGGCAATAACATTATCGACGGCTTGGCAACGACTATTCTCCCTGTTTCAATCGCCAAACGCGTTGCGAACCAATCTGTTAATCGAGTCGCTTTGTTTGAGAATTGGTGCGAAATTCGAGCGGTGCGAGTTCGCTAATGAAAACGGAAGTCGCCCATCTGACCCAGGATTGCGCGTCTTCGTAGGTCCCAAGGCATCCAGAATATTTCGCTGTGATTTGCTATTAGGCAGAATTGGTTACCTTACCGTGATTTTGGTAGTGCTTGTTAATGCAACTTTGCCATAGTTTACAAAATTCGAAGTTATTACGAAAGAACTAACAAAAATGTAGAAAGAAAGCTAAATTCACGAAAAAGATTAAAAAGACTACACATATGGGTACTGAATAACAGAGAAAAAGAAAGCCTGAATTAACTACACAGCGATCATGCGAAAGACTTTCTAGGCTAGGTTGGGTAGGAGATGAGGGTAAAATAAATCGACACCAAATTCCCGGTTCAGTTACCCAAGTTCCAGGAATTTTCAATTTGTCGATATTTGCATGAAGCTGTTCTGATAGCAAAGCAAATATTCTCTGAATGTCCAATATGAGCTGCTCTGCAATTCTGCTGCTGTTTTTCGCTGTTAAAGGTGCATAACTCACGAATGGAAAATCCATAATTTCGATCGATCATATCCTAATTTCTATAAAAATCGAAAAATTGAGATTGCTCGACAAGTCAAGTATGCGCAGATGCGCCATGAATTTCTCTTTCATGCAAGATGAAGAAGGAGGCCGGGGATAGGGGAGGGGTTCAAAAGATTGAAAAAAGTGGGCTCTCCGCTGATCTCTGGACCTGAACCCACGGAATTTCGGAGTCGAAGCTACGGAAAATTGTTTTCATTTCTGAAAAAATAGCGATAGTGATACCAGCAATAGTGATAGGGAATAGGAAATAAGCAAATAGAACTACTGATCTACTTACATGTGTTTCATAGAGTACATATTTCTGAAAATTTTGGCTGCCCTTTGTTGCAAAAGGATACCTCAAGGAAACCTATTATATAAAACTCTGCATTTGGGGTTCATTCCACATGAAGATGGCGATAAGCACTTTGTGGCATGGCTCTGCCCCTTTTTGCCAAGAAATTACATCTCCTTCCAAGTTCCTACATCAATTATACCGTAACCGTGGAAAAAAATTTGTCCTTGAAGTTGTCGAGGAAGAGCGATTGGAATAGGCTCGCATTAACCTCACAGTGACGTGTGTCTGAATATTCTTGCCTACCTGTGGCAAGTGACGTCATAAATGTGCTCCCATTTTGTTCCAGACTTGTGGCCGTCAACAATGGCTGGACCAGCGGTAATGGCGTTTTTAGAGGAAAGATTGACTAATAGTCGAGAGTCAGAGCAGCAATTGTCCTCATGGTACTTTGGACTTAGGAACACCCATAAACACCCTTTCCTACCGAAAGCTGCATAAAACGACGAGGAGTAAGCTTTCGCGAGCAGATTCTACATAAGTTGACACCGTTCAGCTTTGGAGAAGCAGGGATCGCACTCCTTTCACATTTTCAAAAACCCTTCATCCAGGTTGATTTCTCGCTGCAGACCCGATTTTCTCCCACAGCTCCCACTTCCGCCACCTCCTCTGCGACCGCCACTGTCATAGCTGCATTGCGAATCTTCGCAGTAGTCTTTGTGAGCTTCAGTGGCGGTCGTCGGCAGTGAGAGGAGGGTGACCTTCTGATCAGGGATCAGTCAGTCACCTATATAGAACAGGAATGTTTTTTTTTTGAAAGATTTGATGAGTTAGACTTCCAAAACCTACGGTCATCTGTAAGGAATTGAGGAATTGACGAAGAAAACTCCTGTGATTCTTGCTTTGGATTCTGCTTTCTCGCTTCCCGACAGCCCTCGTTGCTTCAATATGTCCAGAAATATGCTACGCATGCTACAAGTGTGCATAATTATAGCTTTTTCTGCTTCCATATTTCATCTTCTATTGTGCTACGTAATAAAGACCCATAGGTAATGTCATGAGGGAATTGAATCGTTTCTTGTTACGAAAGAGAGCTAGGGCGGATTGAAGCAACAGACTTCACCACATTATTCCGCCATAAAAGTAGAGGAGAACTGTCTCCATTGAAAATTCCGTGAACATCTAAGCTTTTACTGAAAACACTATACAAATGTACTATGTGGAGGGAGCTATCGAGAAAATTCAAATAACGTCGCTCCTAACTCTAAGGTTTCTATGGCGAGCAGCATAAATAATGTATTAGAGCCGTCAGAGGTCGATTTTTTCTGACGCGGAACTCAATCAAGGAACAGCTGCCCGCACTCGACTCGATGCGTGCCGCCACGAAAGTGCCACGAGAGCAGTGGCGCGTGGCGCACCGGTCATTGCAGACACTACGAAAAGGGAAGTCAGACTGTCGTTACAAAAGTCACTGGGAGTTTCATTTCTGGCATTTGTTTCCTTAATTCTTTAGGTAGAATTTGAATGAAGAAATCTGAATGTTTGCTCTTCACACTGGTTCAAAGTGATCAGTGCACCACTGACTAAGCAGGTGGCAAAATCCTTCCTTGTGTTATGATATCATTTACCCTAGGCAAATGACACGACCTAATGGAATTGATTCGAATTCCGAAAGATTTTTTCATTCACTGCAAACAACCATGAAGAAAACCACCATGAAAGAAAAAAAATCCTGTCAATTTCAATGCCTGACACACAATGAGTGTTTCTTGAAAGGCAGCGCCCACGGTATTTTGCTCTCTAAGATTTTGCTGCAGCGCTAGATTTAGCACTATGGTGAGCACGAACGCAATCACTAGTTCTGTTTAGTTTTACAGACTCCTCCCTGGATCTCAGAGACAAGATGATTTTGCTGGATCTATGTATTATAGTTTGGCGCATTAGGAAAGGAAGACCTAGCAGCGCGGGAAGGGGATCGAGGGAGGTGGAAATGGAAACAAGCTTCATCACACGCGGAGAGAGTGATTGTAGCCGAAGACATTCATTAACCCTATGCGACAACTCATCCAGTTGAATTGTTGAAGCACATCTACTTCCCTATATTCTAATGATAGTGCTGTTAACAGAGGCAGTGCGACTTTAGTGCGTTTATTGGGACCATTGTCCAGGCTACGAAGCTTTTCAGGTTTGAAAATTATCGTAGTCGTTGCCCTTAGAATGCAAACGCAAGCTTCAAAAGATGGTTGAAAGTAGTTTTCTCATTTGATAAGAAACATTGCGAAAGGGGGAACAACTATATTGTCTTTTCTGTAGAAAATCTCGCTCATGACTGGTACGGAGTTAGGCACCGCCAAGCGATAACAACCTTATGTAACATAGCATTCATTTCAGGTTTCTGAACAAAGACAAGGGATCACAGCTTCGCGACGACGAGGATGGATACCCATCCGGGTAAGTGACTCTCTGCAGCTTAGAGCTTGTCAAGAAATATAATGTATCGCTGGGAGAAACACCACAAGTCACACTGCCACATTCGCTTCGATAAAAGAGTACTGAGGATGAAGTGCTAATCTTCATTCGGTCTTCCTATTACTGATGTACCATATGATGTAATTTTATCAATTTCTGCACATAGGTGGTTTTGTTTTAGACCAAATTTTGACTCTCAATTCTTGATGTTAATTCCTCCTTGATCATTCATTATTCCTATCTTCTCATTTAACTTATGCTTGATTATTCTGTAGTTAGTAATCATCCAAGCGGCTTTACAACTTGGCTGTATAATCTGTCTCGGTGTGCAAGCAACCTCTAACTGTCCAAACAAATTTGCATAAATGAATCTATCAGTTTTTGAATGATTTCATAAT
Organism: Ancylostoma ceylanicum; assembly: GCA_000688135.1. Lineage (NCBI taxonomy): Eukaryota > Metazoa > Nematoda > Chromadorea > Rhabditida > Ancylostomatidae > Ancylostoma > Ancylostoma ceylanicum. Next base: position 407,194 of record JARK01001443.1, on the reverse strand, counting down.
GAAAAACGCTGTGCGAAGGTGGGATCTTTGGCAACACTCAGCTTCTCCCTTGAATTCAACGTAAAAAGCACTCAACTGAGCGCTGAACTACGAAGCATTTTGTTTCCAGAACTCGAAACACAGCTCCTGAGGATGGAACGAACCTCTACTCCTACGACCACACCGTTGACGGCATGCAAGTTCACGCCAACAAAGTGTTGCAGGTGAGAAGACTGTTGCTCATTCAGGGTCGGAAGATTGGATCCAATTCCACTATATATGAAAAATTTATTGTTTCCTCAAGACGGGAGTCATTTGGCGTGTCGACTTCGAATGCACAGTCATTAATCACTGCGCTAATTTCGAGTTTTAAAAATGCGGGAACAAATCAGACCAGACAACTTTTGAATCGGCTGAGTTGAAGTAGATACTGAGGTAATGTAGATTTACTGTGATGATGGCGAATACTTGGGAACAAGCGGTGGCGACTTTTGCGCCAAACGAGGTCTGTGAAAGGGACCTGAATGTGCTTGATATCCTTGATTTAGACGGGTGCTGTGGATTCAGGACAGATCACAAGGAATTTCAAGAAAGGATGGACGGTGCAGTAGTATACACGGGTCACATTAGTGGTTAATAAGATATGATCAGCTGTCGTATTGGCCTATGAACCCTTTGCTATAACTTACGTACATACTTCTGGCCTGGGCTTTCGAAAAAAATCTGGACATGTATGAAGGCTTTATGGAGGGTGAGGGGGGGGGGGAGTGTTGAAATGACTGCATGGGAACCGTTCGCTGTGGGACTTTTTAAAGGGATTTTTCAATTGTTTCCGTCCTAGGCATCGCAAAGAGCGACGAAATCAATAGAAATCCAGGAGATGAAATTTCGCCCAGACCTTGCTTTTAAGATTCTATCTATAAATTAGAGTGACATAGCCACGTACAAACAAATAAATAAACTGGCAACAATGCCAGAACCACAGTAAATTCCACTAAAAAATTCCCGAATAGTTTTTGAGCAGTAGCTGATTGGTCCTTCCAGTTGGTGGAGAACGTGCAGTGCTGCAACTGTCGCAAACGATGGCAACTCGCAATTCTGGCGAACATCGGCTTCATGATCGTGTTTGGTATCCGCTGCAACTTTGGCGCTGCCAAGAACCACATGTTCAAGAACTACACCGATCCTTGGGGTCGAAAACACGTGAGTTTTTTTGAGTTCTTCGTACAAAAGGTTTCGCGCCGAGGTTAACCTGTTTTGCGAGATGGTGGGCTCGTCGGCTAGTAGTTTTGTGAGAAATTCTCAGGGAACCCTGGTCTATTCCTTCTACTCGAAGCTCATGGTATTGCTAGAAAGCCAATAGTCTGATAGCAACGCATTCATGTTGCCATTTAGATGCACGAGTTCAACTGGACACGAGCAGAGCTGAGCGTTATGGAGAGCTCGTTCTTCTACGGTTATCTCGTCACACAAATTCCAGCTGGATTTCTAGCTGCTAAGTATCCACCGAACAAGTGAGTCAAGTGCCCGTTTTTATACTCCCTATCTGGAACAGCACAGTGCTGATTCGGAAGCCCGGAAATTTGGAAGTTCGTGGATTCAGGTGTAATGCTAGCTTCAAACCCTTCATTTTCTTTTAACTAATTCGCGATAGAGTTATGCCAACCCATATATCCTGCCTTTCCCCCTCTAATTTCCCTATATTTTGACTTCTCTTAACACTCTGACTCCAGAATTTCATATGTTTACAACACTTTCAGTCATCGTTTCTTCGAATTCTATGGAATAAAGATTTGTTCAGGCTATTCGGGATCGCCATAGGCGTCGCATCGTTCCTGAACATTCTTCTTCCTCACGGTTTCAATTCAAAAAGCGATGAACTTGTTGCTGTTATCCAGATCCTTCAGGGGCTGGTGCAGGTCAGTTGACTGGAACGTCTTATTTTTCGTAAAAAAAACTTTCTGTATCACTTGGTTTGTTTGTTTTGTTGATTGTTTATTGTTTATTGAAGGTTCTCTAGGTGAGACTAGAGAACTAGAACTGAAAAACTAGAACTAGAACTAGAACTAGAACTAGACCAACTTGTTCAGTTCATAGTTATGGAAAGTGACAATTGGAAAAACTCACCAAACCAGCAACAGTTAAAATATCCACGGAAAAAAATTAGAACACAAAGAGACCTACCATATGTACATATATGTATGTAAATCATTTAACTGCACAGGATACAAACTACATTGTGAAGTTAGTATCTTGGTTAGAGAGCTTCTCCAAATCGGTCAACGGACTCTTATCACTCTCACGCGTAGCATCAGGCCGTGTTGTCTTTTTGAACTCGGGAAGAAACAGCCAAACATGGTTCAAGGGTTGCCCTAATTCACTCTAGCATTGCATAGTACTCACCTTGTTAGGTCTAAACTGGCCTGGGTTTTATGGGGAAAGGCCGGGAACAGCGCTTTTCTGTACACCACTATCTCATCAGGACCCGACGCGCCCAGGCGGCAATTGTCCGACAATCCTACAACCTCTGACTTTGGACTAAAAAATTTACGATGATAGATGAAAATAGCCGAATTAGACAAAATTCTGCTGGTTATATGTACTTTTTGGGAAGTGTGTAAAATAAAAGCCATGAATAACTCGAATATTTACTCATCAAACTTTATTTACCACCGAAGTATGCAACCACAAGATCAGTAGGGGTTGCTAAACACTCTCTAACCGATGCCCATATTCTCATATTTGATATTCTCGTTCCAGCTTCGCAAAGTCCTTATTCAGGGCGTCGCTTTCCCGTCCATGCACGGCGTGTGGCGGTACTGGGCCCCACCGTTAGAAAGATCAAAACTGGCCACGACCGCTTTCACAGGCTCGTATGCTGGAGCTGTTCTCGGTCTGCCGGTCTCAGCATGGCTCGTCTCCTACGTGAGCTGGAGCGCCCCATTCTACCTCTACGGTCAGTCTCCTTCTGTTATTCGATCCCCATTTCGATAAAAAGTCACTCCAGGTGTGGCCGGCACCATCTGGGCGGTGTTCTGGTTCGCGCTGACATTTGAGAAGCCGGCCTTCCATCCTACTATTTCGCAAGAAGAGAAAAAATATATTGAAGATGCCATCGGACACGTGTCGGCTTCGCATCCTACGGTAGGCTGCTCAAATTTCTTAATTTTGTAAATTTGGCAATTTTCAAAAAAAAGGGAATTATTCAGTTACGCTCAATTCCGTGGAAAGCAATTCTGACGTCAAAGCCGGTGTGGGCGATCATCGTGGCGAATTTCGCCAGGAGTTGGACGTTTTACCTGCTATTGCAGAACCAGCTCACCTACATGAAGGAGCGGCTGGACATGAACATCAGTGACGTAAGCAAAAGAAGAGTTCCCCATCACCACGTCTTCTCAACCGAGGTCATTGCAGTCTGGGGTGCTCGCCGCACTGCCACATGCCGTCATGGGTCTAGTAGTGTTGTTAGGCGGACAGTTGGCCGACTACTTGAGATCGCACAAGATTCTCTCGACCACTGCTGTGAGGAAACTTTTCAATTGCGGAGGTGAGCGAATTCATGAATGACCAGTGGCCGCATGAATTACTGGAATTACCCAAGGTAAACGTTCGAACAGCCCACAAATTCACCCATCGCAAAACGGGCGCCATCACATTTACCCTGTATAATCCTAATGAGTCATTCAGGCCGAGTAGGAATTTAGACCTCTGCGGTGAGTGTGCCGTAGAAAACTTCAAAACATTCGCAACAATGTGCTCAACCGGTTGACACGCATGGTGCAACGCGTGGGAACCTGTGCTCAACCGGTTGTGCACAACTGCGTACTTGAGGGACCGCCCGTGTCTCACGCGATGCACCATGCCGAGAGTGTAAGATTTCGAATGTGTTAAGGTTTCTCTTGAATTTCTATTAACACCACTATCCTCCAAGCTGTGGCGGGCGTAAGCCCCCCCCCCTCCCCCGAGAATAGGTTGCTGAGTTTCCGAAATTACTTTACAAAATAAACAAAAACTTCGTATTAGTGTGTTTTAATTGTTTCTTTCCATTATTGTTCTTATTAAATAATTTTTATTAACTATTCATTGTTAAAATTAATGTTCTTATTAGTTTCACTTTCCATCTGTGTCCTCAAAACGGCGAAGACCGCAATTTTTCCCGCCCTATATTTTACAGAATAAATAAAAATTTTTTTTGAATTTAGTTGTAGTTGTCTATTTTTATTATGTTTCTTTGAAAATAATTATTATTGTTTATTTAATATTGTAGTTGATATTTTTATTACTTTTTTCCCATCTGGATCCCCAAAGCGGCGGAGACCACAATTTTTTCCCATGCAGTGCCACTGCCTCCAAGCAATCCGAGACGAACGGAGGCGCGGGCATGCGCCAGCACAACTTTTCGTGAGTTCAGACCGGAACGAAGCCTATTCTGAAATTCTAAAAATGCATGAATTCCTTCCGAAAGCGTTTTCGCTGCAGGTGTAATGTGATTTGTATGGTTAAAGGCAGCACCCACGGAAAATTTCGTTACGAACGTTCCGAAAGTTTTGAAAAACCCAGGACTTGGGGAGTATATTCGCCACATAAGCCGCACTGGAAGCGTCCTTTTACCTACTTACAACAGGATCGCCTAGGTTTAGACGGACCTATTTATCAGCTGATTGTACGTGTTTTCCCTGTTTCGTTCTCGCAGTTAGAGCACCGAAGTCTTTTTGGAGCGCGGAAGAGATCGATTATCAGCTGATCTCCTTGTCAAACGTTGTCCTTTTCGAAGGAATTTCCTTGTCATGCTTTCAGAATTGTGTAGTTTTCTGTGATCCTTTCAATTTTTTTTGTTTCTGGTGGCTGCGCTCGTTTCCAGTAGATTTTCACAGTGATTATGGTTGTTTCACTCTTGTTAGCGCTAGTTTCTGGCGAATTTTCAATTTTCTTCCATTTCTTCTCTCCTGGGGAATTCTACATTGTCTGGATTCTCAGATGACATCTTTTCTAATTGTTAGTAATTTTCCAATAATAATTTCTTTCGTTGCGGTTCAGAGAGGGGTGCATTTCATGAGAAATATGGTCTGTTTCCTCAAACTTACATTGCCATCCTTGCCCCGACTGAACAAAGCGGCGCGTGAGTGTTCAATCGGGGCGCGTAAAGACGCTGATCGGCTGTTGCTGGAACAGCCGATCAGGCCGATCAGCCTCATTCCGCGCGCCGATTGCACACTCACGCGCCGCTTTGTTCAATCGGGGCGAGGATGACAATGTAAGTTTGAGGGAACGGACTGTAGCTGATTTCGCCGAGATCCGCCGGGCGAAAAAGACTGCCTTATCGATCTTCTGATACGGGGTCTCATCCATGGCTCGCGAAACTCGGCCATATCTGTAGAACGCTACCTGATTATGGAGCTTCAAAAACAGTTTTTCCAGTGCTAACGTGAACTTTTGTGTTTAAGAAAGTGTTAAGCACCTTTGATATCTACGAAATATGCTCAGATCCTGGAGTCGAAAATTTCCGTGGGTGCTGCCTTTAAGGTCTGTTAACCCTGCGAGGAGGCTATCAATGCTTCAGTCAATGAAACTTCTCTTGGTTGGCTTCGAAACCGTGCGGACTCTTTTAACTATAAGAATCTAACAAAACTGAAAAAAAATTAACTTCTTTGTTATTATGCAATTTGCGTTCTTCATTAGGCGGCGGGTTAGCGGGATCGAACAGCGCCATCTTAAGGCAGCATTAACATGCTAGGGCTCAAAAAGTGGCTCCACTGGTGATAATTACAAAGATCATTCAGGATTTGGTGGAGAGGCGCTCTTCATGTTGGTTGTTGCATACACCAACAAGGAGTCGACAGCAGTGTTGGCGCTGGTTCTGGCCGTCGGCTGCTCTGGTTTTGCAATTTCTGGTACGTTGCACTGTGATAGATGAGTGATTAGTTTGTCGTTTTGATGCATGTCTGGGAACCACCACAAAAGTCATTTGCAGTGCTATGATTTGCAGGATTCAATGTGAATCATCTGGACATCGCGCCACGCTACGCAGCCATCCTGATGGGATTTTCGAATGGCATCGGCACTCTAGCCGGACTTACCTGTCCCATAGTCACCGAGAAATTCACAGCCAATGGAGCGCACGGATGGGAGAAGGTGCATCCATGCGGACTTTTCAAGAGACACTCACCTCGTGTGTTGTCCCCAAATATTTATTATCCGTTCAGGTGTTCCTACTCGCGAGTCTCATCCACTTCACAGGCGTCACTTTTTACGCAGTTTACGCTTCTGGCGAATTGCAGGTATCCACATTTTAGTTAGAAAGGCATTGCACTTCTTGTCTACGCCGTTAATATTCCAATTTCTTCGGCATTACAAAAATTAAATACAAAGCCCTACAAAATGTCTATTAATTGCCACATTTGGGCAAATCACTACCTTCCCGGGCATCGAGAACTCAGCAGAATTATCTTAACTCTATAAAGAGCCAATTTACACAGACCAGGTCACTTCCACACAGGCGCACGTAGCGTAGAATGCCTCATGGTGATCGTCCTCACTCTCATTCTAATTCATGCTCCCATTTCTTGAATTTTGGTAGTCTCCCAAGCAGCCTCACCACAGCACAGTTTCCCTCAAATTCTCAAAATACGGCAAAAACTCAGATACGAAACTTACCATGAGTGTTGCCTTTAAATTCACAGTCCTTGTCAAGAAGATAGACAGATTGCACTTGCGGTTTCATTGCATCGCGGCTGTAGGATCGCGGCAGGATCTACTCCATCCTCTCACTTGGAAAATGCGGGTGTGGAGCGTTGTACCTGGGATGGACGGTGCGGCTCAGCTCTGCGAATGGTCAACCCACCCAACTAGCCAATCACAGAGCCCATCCGCACTACCCTTTCCAAGTATAACGCTCTACTTCCGGAGAATGCTCTCTCCGCAATGCAGGCCCCGGCACGAGGTCTTCCCCAGGCCAAAATCAAAACTAAGCCCCCTTTGAAAAACCAAAAATTTACGAAATCCCTTTTGAAGACAAAAGTGCTGGAATCCACCAGAAAAAAACATTGGAAGACGTCAAATTCAAAATATTTATTATATATACAAAAAAGTGTTCACGGTTAGGTAGCCGCTATAGTCCTCGAGGTTTGTAGCACATGGCGTCGCCGTCGCTGGCGACTGTGAGGTCGCTGCGCATCGATCGTGCGCGGAGCGTCGCGGCGGCCTCCGTCGCCGACGACGGCGACGCAATGTGCTACAATCGTCGAGGACTATAGCGGCTACCTTAGTCTACCAGCCATAGTACGTCACGTTCTACAATGAGGATGCAAGTACAGAAGCAAAAACAGAAATATCGTAGAAATATCATAGCCGTAGATAAACTGGCACGAAGAGGAAAGTCTGAAAACCGCACGATCATAGAAAGCAGAATTGATCTGTGACGTTCGCTCGATGGAAACATCCTGCCTTATGCATGACGAAACGCGTTGAAACTAGTCCGCAGCGTTGTCCGATTGGAGCACATATTCTACGGGCTTGGACTGCGTAGGATATGAAGGATAAACGCAACGGAATGAATTGAACTCTTCAGTGACAAAAGAACTAAAGGGGTACTACAATTGTATACTGCGAAAACCCAAAAATTATGTGAGATAAAAAAGTGTATGATTCTTATGTATTCTGAATGCCAAATTACCTCGAGTTAGCAACACTCCGAGAACTCCTATGAATTTCATACTCCATGGATCGAATCCATTAGGTGCTTGAACGATGAAGCGGACCTTGAAGAAATAGTATATGCTGCAAAAGCACAAAAATTATGTGAAATAAAAAGTGTATGCTCAGTAAGTGACTTAGGTCGCCCTGGGCGACCTAGAGGGCGACCTGAGGTCTCCCTCACATATATCCTTCGCGGTGTACATCGTTTCTGGCAATACTGAGCATACAGTTGTAGTGCTCCCTTAGATCTCCACATACTCAAATTTTCAAGCCCAGCCTTAAAGTCTGGACTTCGCAGCAGCTCCACGAAATTTCCGGAAAAGGGTTTTTCGCGTATATCTTCCGAGCGGTACATAAGTTTTGGTCGTTCTTTCAAACAGCTGTGGTGCTCCCTCAGTTCTTTTGTTAGTGAAGATATCGTGTCATTTGGTTGCGTTTAGACTGCGCAGAAATCCTTAAATCCTACGGTGTACGTGGAAGATGTGCTCCAATCGGAATACTTGGACCGGACAGTCGCCTGGCCGCTTACAGCATGAGCAGCCTCCTTGAAGCCATTTTTCGGCGTTGTGGTCCAAGTCGTCCCTATTGCGCTGCTCAAAGAGCGAGCAACCTTGTTGCAGGCCATTTTTCTATTCGTCTATATTTTTTCCGGGGCTCAGCCCTGGACCCCGGTACGAAGCCCCCTTTGCTTTTCGGCCCTTTTACGAAGCCCAGCTTGCCCCCGGGGAGACCTGTGCTGGGGCCTGACAGAGGGGCAACTGAAAATGGCTGAGAAATTCATGAAGACGTGAAAAGATGAATATTTTGCTTATTTGAAGGAACTGGATGTTGCGCAGTTGTCAGCTGAATTGAGAATGAAATTCTGAGCAGAATGATATATAATACTTGATACTTTCGTTCACTCCCGACGGAAAAACCAGGGTGAGCCAAATACCCCGTCTGGCTCACCCTCGCGTCTGGCGCCCTCCCATATTGCGTGCTCTCTCGCTAACCCCCCTGAGCTGCACGGGGCATTTGGCTCAGGCAGGCTTTTTCAGCCCAGCGTGAAAGGAAGTATCAAGTGTTTTATACCATTCTACTCGGAATCTTACGGGCTCGGCAGCTGACAACTGCGCAACTTCTGAGTTTTCAATCTGAAAGAGATATAAAGTAAAAAGCGTTTTCCTACATGACCCGTTTTCTGGGCCAGTTTCAGATAAAGGCACCTGCTTCAATGGGCATTGCATGCGCAATGATGTCGCAACTTCAGTAGACAACTGCGCGATTGGTGAGAAATTTTGAAGGACGCAAATCCCCCGCNGGGTGAGCCAAATACCCCGTCTGGCTCACCCTCGCGTCTGGCGCCCTCCCATATTGCGTGCTCTCTCGCTAACCCCCCTGAGCTGCACGGGGCATTTGGCTCAGGCAGGCTTTTTCAGCCCAGCGTGAAAGGAAGTATCAAGTGTTTTATACCATTCTACTCGGAATCTTACGGGCTCGGCAGCTGACAACTGCGCAACTTCTGAGTTTTCAATCTGAAAGAGATATAAAGTAAAAAGCGTTTTCCTACATGACCCGTTTTCTGGGCCAGTTTCAGATAAAGGCACCTGCTTCAATGGGCATTGCATGCGCAATGATGTCGCAACTTCAGTAGACAACTGCGCGATTGGTGAGAAATTTTGAAGGACGCAAATCCCCCGTCTAGGATTTAAAAATTGATTTCTCCCTGGATTTTTGGTGAAATTTGTCGCTCTTGATGTCATCTTGTAGGGAATTTTATGAAGAAAGTCGCTGACAACTGCGCAATATACAGTTCTGTGAAACTACCGAAATATTTAGCAAAAATCGAGCTGGGGCATTTTCTACGTTAGGCTGCGCGCTGGTCCCGGCACGAAAGCAGGGAGCCGGCGCGAATCTCAGCTTCGGCATTCCATCTTCGAACAAACGGTCTTTTCTTCATTTTCTGGGCAATATTAAAACAGTTTCGGTTGAATCCATATTTGAAAGAGCTTTCACTCTCTAGTATATGTCATCGTTCACTTTGCTGAGCGCTTCCTCAGCACCATTGAAGCATTGAAGCTTTGTTTGCGGAACAACCTTCACTTTTCGGCTCAGACAACCTTCACTTTTTTGATCTCTGTCTCACCCCTATCGTACGTTTGGTTGGGGGAGTCAAGGTGGTATTACAGGGGTTCCGCGAAGTGGATGAGGAATTCGTTCGATGAGTAAGATTATCCTCAGAAAATGCGCTCCCTAAGATGAATTAATCAGAGGGAAGTTCGGCTCCGTCCCTGAACCCCGCCCAGTGGCTCCTTCAGTATTGGGTATCGATAACAGGATCATCGGTGCAATCACATATGCCATTCTGAACAGCAGTCATCGGGGATTACTCTAATGCAGAAATCTCAAAAACGATCCTGAGGTGGGACGCTGCCTTTAAGGGCGACTATTGCTGGCTGCCGTGAGGATGGTAATGTGCCTAGCGTAAATCTGAATCTTATTCACGTGATTTTCTTGCAGGAGACTGGTTTTCCGCTATCTCAGATAGTTCCGCACGGTTCATACCTGATGAATCCCGGCTCTCCAGATCCCGAAAAGCTGCAGAAGAGTCGCGAAGCCATGTTAGACGAATGCAAACGTTGTGAACGGCTCGGCATTCTTTACTATAATTTCCACCCAGGTAGGAGCAGAAGGAGAATTGGTGTTGAAGAGAACAGGCTGTGCTTTGATAGGTATTGAAATTCTGACATCTTGCCGTACTGTGCTAATGTTCCGAAGAGTCACTGGAGATGTTCTTTTTTCATTTTATCAGTACGAGTGCATAGAAAGACATAATTCTTCTACTTTTCCCAAAATCTCCCGCTCACCTACAGTTTTCTTTTTGGCCAGGATGGCTCCTATCTGCTGTGCTTTTTTCAGGCTCTACTATTGGAGCATGCACGACTGAGGAGTGTCTCAAAACTGTGGCAGCAACAATTGATTACATTGTGGATAATACTGATCACATTATAATGGGTGAGCGAATTCAACAGCGGAGGTTCCATTTTGGACTGAAGTAAAAAAAAAACAAAAAAAGGAGAAAAAATTAAATGATCCTTCTTTTCAGTAATTGAAACCATGGCGGGTCAGGGTAACACTGTTGGATCGACGTTCGAGGAAGTTCGCGATATTATCTCCATGGAAAGTCATTAGTTTCAAGTTTATTTTGTTGACTAAGCTCAGTTATCTGGGATGCAGTTGTAGTTTTTTCCTGGGAGGGTTATGGAAGTGACGTCTTTTGGGCTGTGGTTCATGAAACGTTAACCATGCAAACCATTACCTGTTAGCATTATTGGTAATATATCCTGTGGAATACGTAATGCTCAGAGGCGCAGGACGCGAATTTGGTTTGCGAATCCGGTTTGGTTTGGTAGTGCGTTCGTGAATCCTAGCCCTGATCGTTAAAAATTCTATGACAAAATAACTGGCAGGGTAGAGGTTTCAGAGACTGCATCCATCACAGGGATTACCCAGGGTAAACGTGTTAATATCTCTCAAATTCATCCATCGTTAGCACAAGCGACAACACTTTGACCCTGCGTAATCTCAATGATGCATGTCAGCCCAGTTGTGGCCCTGGAACAGGAAGGTTCCAAGGAAAACATCACTAAATCGACCGGAGTTATTGCTTGGAGTGTATATTAAAAGAGCACCTGGGCAATAATTATTAGCATGGCTTTTTTCTGCTTCAAGAGGAGGGAAGGATCTTAAAAATTGGAATTTCGAAGCAATAACAACAAGCAAGAGAATGAGCCTGAATAATACTTCACGCATGAACATGCAGGAACAGGTGAAGGTGCCATCTCTTCTGCTACTGTGGTTTTCCGCGGAAAACCGTTGGGGTTACCTGTCCGGGTGAAACATCTGTTCTTAAACAACCAGAAAACTGGGGGAACGACACTTGGAATAAATGCTAGAGCCAGGCTGAGTTTTCAGGAACAGAGATCGCAAGAGTTCATCATATATTTCTGCCAGATTATTCAGAATTCTGCCAGATTATTCAGAAAGTAAGTGGGTGAAAACTTCGTTGATGGGAGCAAAACCAAGAGTTTTGATGTAACTGTGTAAACAGGAGTTTTTGCGTTTTCTCGTTGGGTAGGTCGTAAATCTTCAAGTCGATTTCACGGATGCGAACTTTTTGCCTGCAGAACTCATGCAAAATAATGCTAAAACGTTTCCCGGCGACTCCTAGGTGTAGGCACGCGTGTAGAACAAATTTACCAAAATTTTTGCAGAATTTCACCCATCCCAAGACTGTAATGTTCACCTCGCTTGGAGTGATGTCGATATCGACGTTCGTCTATTTTTATGAATGTAATTTTTCCAGGTGCACAATAAGGACCGCGTTGGAGTGTGCATTGACACTTGCCACATATTCGCAGCTGGTTCGTTACGCTTGCCTTGTTGGATTTTTCCCCATTTTCCAAACAAAATTTTCTTAGGCTACGACATTCGCACCAAGGAGGCCTACAATGCTACAATGGAAAAGTTCGACAAAATAATTGGGCTGAAATATCTCAAAGCGTTCCACCTCAATGATTCCAAAGGTCGTTGTTGTTTTATCCTACGAACAAGGTGTATGCCATCGTTGGATCGTTATTTCAGGTCCCGTTGGATGCCGAGTGGACCGCCACGAGAACATTGGCAGGGGAAAGATTGGCAAGAGTGGGTTCAAGTGCCTCATGGATGATGAAAGGCTGGACGGCATTCCATTGATCCTTGAAACTCCTGAAGGAGACTATCCACGAGAAATGATTACTCTTTATTCACTGTAGTAATGTCTACTCGGTTATGACGCTGACTTCTGTAGTTCTGCGTTTATTCGGTCTCATATTTGCATCTCTACCAGGTGGTTTTTGAGCACTGTTTTCGGAGAAACCTCACTCATTTTCTAAGGTACTTGAGCATTTTAAATATTAACATTGTTAACATATAGATGTGGGTGGGGTTCATTTGTAACGTGTAGTACTCTTCGTCACTAATTTGAAAATTTGGCACATTCCCACTTTTTTCCTCACTTTTGGTTCCTTTGTTGTTTTTTTTAGATCTCCATACGTGAAAGTATAGTTAGTGCCTTACAGTACAGTTACCCTCTGATTACCTCATCCACATAATTTTTAGCCTCATTACTGTATAACACTAAACGCTACCATTGGTTGTTCCGCGTTATACCTGGGAGGGGCGTTGCGGCCTGGCTCTGCGACTGGTTAATTTGTTCAATTGACCAATCACAGAGCTATGGCGCACCGATCTTTCCAGGTGTAAGGTCTCACACATCTCCTTCAGTTTACGTGATTTTTCACTTTTTTTTGGAAAATTTCCACTAAATGAGTTATTCGGAATGTCTTGTGGATACAGCTATTAATCATTTTGGAATTTGGTATGTTGGTAAACTGTAGTAATCCTTAGATTGTGAGGATCCACTGCGTTTCCATCTTGTACCATGGGTCATTAATGTGTTGGAGCCCTAGTAAAGGTAATGTGAATTGGTTTACACGCTGATTCTATGTATAGTGTAGACACGTTTCACTTCCTAGGAGATGGTACAAGAATAACATGATATGCGTGACAACTAATTCGCTTGGATACTAGGAGAAATCGACGGCAATGAGAGTACTGTGTTGAAAATTACTCCTGAGATTGAAGCTATTCATAGACCAGTTGATAGACATTCGTCCTGAATGCGAACAAATGTTCCTCCTTCTATTTCTAGATAAAGAGGCGCGAAAAACTATAAAAAGGCTAGGTGAATAACGTCTGCTTCTCTCGGGCTATGTTAAAGGCAGAGTACCCACCTCGTTTCGTTGTTGGAGATGGCAACATATCTTGGACGTTGTCGTCATGACAATCCCAGTTGGTACACCAACAGGCACAAAAGCGACGAAAGCCCCGTTCTCGAGGGGGTTGAAGTGACTAAAATTTGGAGCCGGGAGGTGGATCGCTCCAAGCTGTGCTGGCTGCCCGCCACGGATGCAGCGTTAGCAAACGAGTCTTGGCTTGTACGATGGATAAGATCAACGGCTTCACACGTCAATTCGGGTCAGCAAACTGTTACAGGACTCGTGGTGAAAAGCTGGTTGAGTAACAAAGAGGTCAACTAATAACCGGTTCTCATTACGCAGATAATGTTTACATTATTTGCTAGTCTTGAGGCAAACAATACTGACCTGGTATACACTGGGCCAAAAACTACCATAGTCTATGAACTCAGTCGGTAGAACTGCGAGCTCAGCGACGCATGGCTAGGTTATGACGTTGAACTCGTCCGTCATTTAGTCGTTTCCAGTTTGAATGAATGCTCTTCTGTACGATTTGTGATTATACAACATTTTTCCACTTTCTATTGCCGTTGTAGACCGTTGCATTGATCCCACCGGTCTCCTAGGACTAGAACAACAGGGAGGTGAACGAGCTGTACCTCACAATACTCTCGCGGCGCACACGCACGCCTAGGTCCGCCCCTTTACCAACGGATTTTCCAGATTGTACCTTTGGAATTTTATCCATAATCTCTTCAAACTTAGTGTTTGAATTATTCAATTCAGGTGAATAAGGCAGTTTTGCAATGGGACTCGGAATTGAATATTTTCCACTGCGCTTGCTGATTTTTATCGATTTTTTTCAAAGTAAAGAACATCAGAATCTCCGATTTTTCCGTGTACAATACTCTAAACCACAGCAATTGCTCTATACCATTTGATGTATGGATGTTTAATGGAATCTGTACAAGGAACGCCAATCACGATTACGACCCGCACGGACTGGCGCGCCGCACGGCCTACGCGACGTGGTTGAGCGCCGTGGATAGCGGGTGTTGCCGCTACGCATAGGAGGTGCGGCGCGCCAGTCCGCGGTGGTCGCAATCGTGATTAACCTTCCTTGAATATATTATTCAGATTATCGTTCCACGAGCACACATCATTAGGAAAATCTATATAAAAAACAACGACAGAACTGAGTCATATCTTCAGTGTTTTTTTTTAAACGTGTCCCTATAACAACCTGTATGGCGAAAAAAAAAACACTGAAGATATAAGTCATCCTAAATAATGGCCAGGTTTTATGATGAGAGGACATAGAATTTACAGAACTGAGTGATTTTCACGAGGTAAAACTGCAACAAAAGGACTACTGTGGCCGCCATGTCAAATATTCGGGTGTTATTCAGAAGATATATTTGTTTAATGAACGTCATAAATCTGAAAGAAAGTTTTTGGATGAGCGGGAATCAGATTTAGGGCTAGTCATTTTTCTCGTGTTCTAATAGGCAAATGGGTGATGCGATGTACAGTCCTTGTCGAAAAGTTAGACGGAATGCGCGTGCGGTTCGGTGTCGCTACGACGCCGCCGCGGCGCGGCTCCCAATCGATACCATCCGCCCCGCAAGGCATTTTTGTCGTGTTTTTCGTTGAAAAAATCGTTCTCTCGCGTTTCTTCCTTGCAGTTCCCGCTTTCTAGCCATTTCTTTACACTTTTAGGATAGTGCACAGCAGTTTTCGTTCCCTTTTGAATTGGTTGTGTCTACTTTTGCAAAATATTCCATATTTTTTATTCCTTTTTATATTTTTCGCCCTAAATAGCTATTCTTCGCTTGTTTATAGTTGCATTTTGTTGTCTGTCGCTGTTTCTTCGTTCATCGCTTAGTAGACATGATCGGAAATCTATCTGAAACAAAAACATGGGCAAATAAACGAAGAAACAGCGACAAGTGAGAGGCGAACGATGAGTGCAACATCAAAACAACAGAATGGAACTTTAAACAGGCGAAGAACAGCAAAAAATAGCAAATTAGGGCAAAAAATATAGGAAGGAATAAAAAATTGGAATATTTTGCAAAAGTAGGCACAACCAATCCAAAAGGGAACGAAAACTGCTGTGCACTATCCTAAAAATGTAAAGAAATGAGTAGAAGTGGAAAACTGCAAGAAAGAAACGCGAAAGAACGATTTTTTTTTACGAAAAACACGATAAAAATGCCTTGCGGGGCGGATCGTATCGATTGGGAGCCGCGCCGCGGCGGGGTCGTAGCGACATCGAACCGCACGCGCATTCCGTCTAACTTTTCGACAAGGACTGTAGAGATTCAGGTGCAACATTCAATAGTGCAAAGCGCTGCACATTTTAACAATGATTCCGACAGACGTCACCTTGGAAATTTCTGCTTGATTGCATTTTCTGCTGCGGCTGCTGACTTTCGCATGCTTTCCTCTACATGCATGAGAGTATGATTTCTGTACTTGTTAGTGCGTCATCTGAGTAGAAATAATCAAGAATCAGTCCCCGTCTTAATTTTTGGTTTTGTATGTGTTCGCTTGTTGGTTAAGCGATAGCTTAATTGAGTTCACTCTTTTTATTCTGGATTTTTTAAGTTATCCTTGTGAATAGCAGGTGTATGTGGATTTTCTTTTTAATATGTGTATTTGAATATGGAATGAAACTAGAAAATTCCCTGCCTTATTATTGACTACATACATTAACCCACATCTGTCTTTTATTCTGTCGACTTTATTAACAACTTTCAATTATGAGTTTTGTCAGCTACATAGTTGCTCTACACGCGCGTAATCAGTATTTATTGAATGGTTAATGCATTCTTCTTTGACTGCGTCAATTCCTTTACTCACCAGAGGTGCGCTCAACAGATGGGGTTGCGTTATTATACGCACACGAACACCATCAAGCTCAAACTCGATCTCCCTCATACGAGGGATACCAGCCGGCTTGTACGTGGCGGATATAGGGTTGACTGAGAAGCACATGAGAGGTGATTGATGACTGCCTCTAACACACTTTGTCCATTCTTTCCGTCTCCTTTGTGGTTCTGACGTCAGACTTTGCGACAATTGGACCAAAGAACGCCATGTCACATCAGAAGAAAATTGTGAACTGTGAAATAAAGTTGGAGGAACTTTGGAAAATGGGTTCGTGAGAGGTGAATCTCCTCATCAGTGTGGTCCGGGTGTTGCGAAAACACTACTGGAAATCGAAGACCACTCAAAGGAGCGAAAGAATCACATGATCCGTACAACGTCAACCAAGATCGAGGCCTGGACAAGAAGAAGTAGCGTCCCTGCTGAGACATCGAAGGAATGACATCGCCTGTGTATTGGTAACAAAGTGGAAAGAGATGAAGGTAGGCGATATTGGCGATGGTTATAGTTCTTGTGCGTAATTGGTAGGAAGTTTTCGAGTGCGGCAGAGCCTGCAGCGCGTGCGCGGCGCGTCCCGCTTTTTTTCATGTTTTTGTGTCTTTTTTATTTGTTTCTAGCCCCGTAGCGAGCTGCTTGTCTCAGGTAGCCGCTAATCACGCGTACCTGAGCCTAATTTTGACGAACAGTTGAGCGAAAACACCGGACCGCTGCTACAAGCGGGACGCGCCGCAGGCTCTGCGCTCTCGGAAACTTTCCACCGATTGCGCACAAGGACTCTACAAGCTCATATATTATGGCAAAACATCCGATTGCAATTGAATTCGAATCACCGTCAACGACGGCTACCGAAACTTCGTCGCTAGCGTCGAGCGCATGTCCGACCGTCTCATGTCTATCAAGATCACTGCAGAAAGCCCAATCTTCCTTCAGAGATATAATAATTCTAATGTCATATTTTCTGCCCCTGTGTAGTGGCTTTTATTAGGTTGTCGGGAAATGATTGAGATACTCCAGGTTTTTTTCACTCTCTAGAATTTTTCTCTTCAATTAGGGAACTCCGGGACTTGTTGTAAGCAAAGTGTATACCCATAGCCTTGGGCTACCTTTCAGGGCCAGACTTGTCTGCACAGGTTCAGAAATCGGGAAACTACAGGTCAAAGAATCCATCAGTCAATGATCAAAAATCCTTAAAGTTGACGGAGTGTTGTATGGCCAAGGAGTGCCTGAGTGACCGAACAGGGTGTAAGTTGGAGAGTGCAAGATTGGGCAAGGGTATCAAGTATGGTAACGCAGTCCATGCCTGCTCCTCCTACTGAGGACAAATTGACAAAGCCATATGAGGGTGATTTTTGTGCACCAAAACGTGCATTTCTACACGTCGATGTCTCTTTTCTCCAGATTTGCCGGTCTTTGCCCTAAATTGATTATTGCAAAAGGTATTGTTGCTTATCATATTGCATGCCAGCAACTCCGGCGGAGCATGCCCTGCTCCAAAGCTTGCAAGGTCGTCTAGATGGTGAATGTCTTTGAGGAGACATATCTACCGAAACGGAAGAAGAAAATCGACGGTTTATGGTAGCGTGGCTAACGAGCAACGGGCCAAATACCATAGTGGTATAGTCACCCCTCCTGCTCGCACTGGCGCCCAACAAGAGCTTGAAAAAGGAAATCACTCGAATTAGTTGCCCGTGCCTTCTCGCTCCTACCTGCACAACGGCGCAACGCTACATCTTGGCATACCCATGGAGTAATTGCTCCGGGACCAGGCTATCACATACTCACATATCCTGGGCCCAAGCCATGTGCGAGAGATGCACGAGAAAATTTTTGGTGGAGTGTCTCAATCATTTCCCGACAACCTAATACGTAACATCACATGCTACAGCTAAAAAGATATTCTAGTGCTGGTAGCTGTTCTTTTGTCGTCATCCATCTTACGCTTGGACGCATGACTCTAAAGACTAACTCATTCGATGAGTAACTGTCTGGAAGATGGAAAAAAGATTTTATTGACTACGATTATGGTATAATAAAGCTCCGAAGATAATGAAGGCAGCAGAAACTTCTAGGTATAAAAACCTCTGCCAACTTTTTTCAATCCTCGTAAACCTCATGCGTAGCACTGACGGTCTTTCAGGGTTTTTCTTTCACCATTGTAGTAATTAACGACGACAATCGTTTTTATAGCTCATTGGTGAATTCGCAACACCGTACATGTGGGTTTGACGCTTTTGCGTCAATGCGATATTTCACTTCGTGCGCACTCTCACATGGGCTACTACTACTAGTATTTGATCCTGTGCTTTAAAAGCAGTGTCCAGGCAAAATCATCGAGCTCGAGTGCTCATTAGATTATGAAAGCGGGTCGACTCTACAGGCATTTGCCAAAGTTTCAGCAAAAACGTCCTAGAAATAAAGCGAGATATTCGCCTTAGGCCCAGTACCCAAATCCATCTCCAGTGCCCGCTCCGCCCCTTCGCCGATTTCGTGAAGGCAGATCAAATCTTGTCTGAGATGGTCAAGACATGTTCCTTTGTCTGACAGTCTGGTCTCTCTCCATTCTGTTATGCTAGGGATGGCACTCTCTGCAACATGGGTCAGCTTGTTGAATACGTATTCCTGAGAGTGACACGTATTGCAATCGATACCGGTCTAGAATTTCGACTACAATTGAGGAAAAAAACTGGTTACTAGTAAAACTATCAACGAAAAGAGTAAAATGATGTTGTAAATGTGCCTCAGGAAGCTTCAGAGTTATGATCAACAGTAATCAGCTGGGTTTTCCGAAATGTAGGAGCTGGAGAAGCCTCATTGCCACCTTTTCATTCTTGGCCGGACAACTCGTCCACATCGTAACTTTCAACCCTCTAAAAACCACAAATTTCGAGGTTTTTTGTGGGGAAAACCTACACCATTGCAATCAGCTTGGCGAGTAGAGTAAGAAGATGCCAGATTTGAAGTATCGAGAATTTTGCCTGGACACTGCCTTTAAGTGCTTGAATATGTAGTCCTGGTAAGAGCTTTCTTCCTTGATGATTGCCTGATATCAATATAACAGTGAAAAGAGCGTGCTCAACCAATTGAACACGGAAATCGCCGATGGTGTTAATCTCTGATAAGAAAAAAATATTCACACGGTCGGATATCCTTTGAAGTGGAACCAACTATATAAACTACACCACACTAAAACACTGTTTATAGTCGGTTCCACATATTTTTTGAACGGCAGCTACATATCTTATATGATCATCTCATTATTTCGGGCTTTTTGTTCACTTAATTCAATTATAAATATTTTGCTGTGAAAAGTTGATGTAGGATCCATTTTCCGATGAATTAGCGAGGCTCGGCTCGGCCTAAAGGTAATCAGCTCTGAACCCTTGTGCGCCTTCAGTTTTTCTGATTGTTCCTTTTCAACGCCATGTTGTGATCGCCACTGTCCTCGTTTCGTTGCTTTCCTTGTACATATTATTCCTCAAACACTCCTCTAGGCCGTTCCCTCATACTTGTATTGCAATTCCGAGGTCCAGACGTCTTGAAGTACTATAATTTCCACGACAGCCAACTCAATTATAAGCCACTCTTCCTTTTAGAAAACGCTATTTCTAGGATGTCTCACTTTTTTGACATTCCAACAGGGGCTGTCCTACATGCACTTCATTTTCTAACCCCGTTGTTGCCCTGATGATCGGTTTCTGCGTCATTCATTGATGTTGCGTATTAATGGAATGTGCGTAGGAAACCTTTTGTAACATAAAATGGCGACATTCCCGTTCCGCGTTTCCACACCTACGTAATTTAAAGTTTGTCATATGGATCCTTGCTTAGCCCACCATTTGTAACATTTGTTGACTGGCATTTTACGCGATCCTATCCTCTAGAAGTCAATGTGTTCTCTACAAATTATTGCTCTTTGTTTGAAAAACTTTGTGAAAGTGCTCCATAAAAGGAATTGTTAAACGGAGGTTGTTTCTCCGGAGGATGCTCGTAACTTGCGTGAATCTCCTCCTTATGCATTGAGTGGAACTCAAACTCGTAGCTTTACCTGGATTAAAAGCCACTGACGCTATTTATGCTAGAAGAGGAAATTCTGAGAGACGTCATCTTCGTACACACTTTTGCTAAATCGAATGTTTATTTTTCGAGAGTAGTAAAGTTGAGTCAGGAGCTCCAGGAAAAGAATCGGAAACAGCAACCTTCCAAGAAATCGTTAAAGCAAACCACTGTGTGTCCACAATCAGTAGCGACCTTGGTTTTGATCTTCTGAAGATGAAGTGGATGTTGGACGAGGAAGTATGCTGTAATTCTCACCAATTGTCGCCAAATAATATGATTTTTTTTTGCCCATTCTGCCACTCACCATCATTCTCTGTTTATATTAGTCCTAAATATAGACCGGGAAATATACCCACTGAGAAGGACACCATGGAAGGTACTAACTTCAAAGGACATGGCTTGTTCTCTGTTCCAGACTAATTATACCATAAAGGACTGTCGTCGGGCGAAGTTCCGGCCTCAGCAGCTGTGAGAAATTCCGCTGCGATATGTTATGTGTTTCGAGTTTCTAGATTGCAACAGGATTACCTGCCGAAGAAATGCCAGTGAGTGAATCATTGAGAGTTTAGAGATTCACACTGACGAGAGCTAATCATGCCCGCACGGAACAGCTATTGCACTTATACATTTGTCTATTTATTTATTTATTTATTTATTTATTTATTTATTTATTTATCTAACCATTCATTTATTTATTTACCCATACACCACCATAGATCTCAATGCAGCCGGTAGATGGAAGAAAAGATGGAACCGTAGGGAGATTGGTTCGAACTAGCAGTAAGATTTTCGGATTCTAACAAGAATGTTCGTGAGTAAGTTGACCCCAAGAATCGGCAGTAGTTTCCACTTACGGGCAGGCTGTTACAATATTCGAACAATCTCTCAAACTTAGCCACTTAAAAGAAATTGGCTCCGAAAGAGAAAAAATCATGAATTCTATAGGTTGCTCGCAGCGCCAACACCTCTATGGCCTCACGATCTTGCTCACTAAAGAGGGGGTGAAATTTATTGCACTCATTTTTCATTTTTTAGTCACGTGATCGGTGGTAATGAATCTTTTTCTGGAATGCGTCGCAAATCTCGTCCTCGTTTCACGATTTTAAGGGAAAATTATTGCTTCCATAGAATTCGCTGCCCACGTACTCAAAAAAGGTTGATATCTTGATTATAGGACAAGGATTTGAATGACTCATATGCTTCAAAACATGATTACTACCTTAGAATAAGAATAATCTGTTGGTTTTCCCTGTGTTTTGTCGTTATGTCCTGCCATTTTTAAGAATGATATTCTTTCAGTTCACAAATGGCGGTTTTGTTTAGAGTTCTGGATTTGAATGCAACGCTTTTATGCTTTGATCACCGCTGACTGATCTACTGGAGCAATGTTTCTTATTTCCTTCATTTTCATATCTTTTACATCTTCCATCATTGAATTATCAGTGTAACCAACAAGAACAGTAGCGTACAGTTTTGATCTACTGAGTAAACAAATACAGAAAAAAGAAAACAATAACTTGGCGAACCTTGTTGTTTGTTGTATTCGGGAGAATTAAAAAATTTTAGCAGTTCACGAGCGCCAGGAACCCTCAGAAACCCCTGATTCGTGGACTAGCGCATTTTGACCATGTTTTCATTTCTCTCATTTCTCCTTCGCTCATTATCAACATTTTATCCTGAACAGGGCATTCTAACAGTATGCTGCTAACATCTTAGCGATAGGGGAAACACTGAGCTAGTCTTCAGTGCGCAGTTTGATCTCCTGTTGTATTCAAACCTTGGCAAACCCTTTCTGTTAGAAACCATCTAACCCAAATCTACAATTATTCAGGGTGCCCTTTCGTTTTCAGTGCTTTCACGGGAGAACAGAAATCGCTGCTGTAGTACACGCCACAAGCTTATCCTCCAAAAGCTCTACTTCTCAGAATCTTTTTCTTCAATGAACAAGTTGTACCATGCAACGTCCAGTGCCCCTTTTTATGTGCAGTGCTGGGCTTTGAAAGAGCTTTGTCCAATAAATCTAATGATCTAGTCACTCAAGTATTTTCCTTTCATTGAACCTCTGCGTAAATTATTGGTCTGATATCTTGTACAAACGAGGTTTGTTAAATGTAACTTGTTAATTTATCCTATGGCTTCGGCGCTCTCGCCACACTCAGAGGCTTTCCAAAATTATTGCTCTGAAACACCTCATTTCTAGCCTGTGGAGCACCTATCCACCTTGTGATAGAAGATCGTTATCGTTGAAAGTGAAGGACGCAGATACCATGCAGTTGAGACCTGCTCAAATACCATATCAAGAACATGTATGCTACGCGCTACGTTGCCAAGCTCGAAAGGAGGAATGTTGCCACGTGTACCAGGAAGCGTTGATAATCAGTACATTTGATCTACACAGGCAGTATTGGTTTCGCGGCAGCTTTCTTCTCACAGACTGGCACGAATGGCTCAGGGTCGATATCTCTAAAAACTCTCTTTTGTTTTTCATTAGAGAAATTTGAACCAGAGGTCAAAATACCTACACCCAATATCCTACATTTTACATTAAACGTTTACGTCAAAATCTCGCTATGTAATTGTGCCCCCCCCCCCTCCGACCAATGCTACCAAGTTTGCACGTCGTTCATCCGTCGAGTGTTCTTTCGTCATCACCCCCAAAGTCCTTTCATTCGCCAAGCATTCTATCTGGTAGATCATTGCGCACTTGCGCAGTCCCTTGCTTGGCCTTAAGCCGCACTAAGAGTTTTGTCACCGAGCAGGAAGTGAGGGGGGGGGGGCACGTCGTTGCCGCCGAACGCTCAGCGAGTTTTGCCACGCGCGGCAAAAATGGTACGGGGCATTCCGTATCGCCGCTCGCGACAAAATACTATGAGTGACCCCCATAGCAAGTTTTGCCGCGGCGAGCTCGCTCTGCGTAGTTCCCCGGCGTGTTATGACGTGGGCGACTCGCCCGGCGGGCAGAACTCCGAGTGGGGCTCAAGGGCATACTACTCATCTTTTAAAGATGCACTGTCAGTCATTTTCGATCCAAGCAGCTTAACTTTTCAGATCTATAATATTAGGACCTCGGACAGCTTCTCACCACTCACTTTTGTATCTTTTGTCTCATCTCGAAATTGTTTGGAACTTTCCATCTAGTATATACATATATAATGCTGGTAAATAGCCTACTTACACCAAATTTGCTTACGCATTTCGTTACGGTCACAACTATAGAAATCATACTCGACTCTAAACAGCTTCGACTGCTCTTACTTTGCGAATTTAGGAACGCAGGCGATACAACGAAGGACATATGTGATGTGAAGGACGCCTAGATGGTTTCCAACGACATGGCAAAAGTTTGGTCTCACATGTTTGAAAATGGCAACTTGAGTGACAAATGACGGTCTGGTAGGCCGGTTGAAGGGCATTACGAGCGCTCTCTGGAGCTGGTTAATGAGGATTCGCTTTATGACACATGCGAACTGGCAAGGGAGCTCCCGCGTAATCACAATACAATACCTGCTCATCTGCATCGAATCGGAAACACATGAAAGTGTGGGCACCATCTTCGGTTGCGGTGGGATGCTTGCATCAACTCTTCAACATTTCGACAAACTTTCGTCTTTCTCGACAACTTGGTCATCGGCGATGAGAAGCGGATTACGTAACGCGGAAGGCAATGCATAGCGTTGGTGGAGTTGCAGTGGGGTTATTCAGTGGGAACTGCTACTGTCGAATTCCACCGTTACAGCCGAACTCTAGTGCAGACAATTGGATCGCATAGCTGGAAGTCTACATGGAAAACAGGGAACCTTTTACTCTCTACACGATAACCCTGTCCACCCAATACAAAGGAGACGCAGCAAAAACTTCAAAGCTTAGGATGATTTGTTCTCGCCCGCACACCGTATTCACCAGTCTTGGCGCCAACAGATTACTATCGGCCTCTGCCGCTATCCATTCGAATGCAAAGGAGGAATCTAAAAAATCTTTACCTACTCAAGAAATGACTCGGCGAAGTTTTTGCTTTGAAATCTCAGAATTCCAACGCAAGCGAGATATGCATATTACGAGATAAATAGCAATATGTTGTCGATAATGGTGGCCCATATACTTTTCAACTGACCGTATCAAAGAAGAAAAATAAATTTGAACAAAACAAAAAAATGGCTGGAGACTTTTCCGACTACCTAATATTATTGCCAGTCGTTGCAGTTCTTACATCATCTTGGAGTGTACTTGAATATCGTTGTTGGAGTGGCGTGAGACATCGGCGTTTACAGTAATGACCATACTATGATGTGGAACTGCGTATAACGGTTACCATTAGCAATATCTACTGCAAGATTGCGTGATTCCTTCGTTCACAATCACCTCCAATGAGTAATAAAACTGAGTGTCCAACGATAACAAGCGACTTCATGCTATTCGTGCCACTTAAAGCGTCGAGCTTGCGATGAGAACTCCCTCCCACATAAGCTACAGGCGTCCACTGTGCAGAGAAGTACGCTATGAGCTTGGCGCGAAATTATTCCGGAATTTCTGTGCGAATTCTGGCTCCTCCTAATATTGGTAAGGTGTCATTCTGTAAAGCGTGTCATAATCATTGAAAGTGACTGTTTATGGAATTTTGACGATGTTGCCCGGTTCTTTGAGAACAGAAATTGATGGTACCTCGAACACACACAGGGTACCATACCATATATCGAGAACTGTTGAAAGCTTATCAAAACCCAATTTATGTTATGGTAATTGTTCCAAAGTTGATTGGAATAATCTCTACATTCCAAAGTTGGTAGGATGGAGACTGAATTTTTATCAAATTAACTGCTAAAGTTATCGCCGCACACGTAGGGTGAACAAAGCTATATTCACAATTTGTGAATCTCCGTTTGAGCACCTACTGCGACAGGCCAAACCGACTTCATCTTTGAAGACGAACCACTCCTTAGCGCAGAGCGAGTCTTTATTGCCACAAACTGGAATGGACGCAGAAAACATTAAAGAACATGGCCACACCCAAATCTCATTTCCCTCCACTCTTCAGGAATCTCATTTTCAAATAATTGCCAAAGGCAGCCCCTGTCGAAATCCTCATGCTCGCAAATTTGCCAGATGTGGAGAGTTTTAGGGGGTGTAGAGGTCATATCCGGTGATGAAATGGCGTGAAGCACCCGAGAAATCCGAGAAAACGAGATGCTGTCTTCCGTGCTTTCGATTGCGCGGACGAGTATTCCGGCAGCGTCCTGTGTGCCCAGATGAGTTCTCTAGCCACCGCATCAATTACGAGGTCTTCCGAAAAAGAGGGGAATCTTTTAGCAGACTTTACGTCGTGGGCGCCCCTTTTATATCAGACAGGGATATCTCGGGATATGCGGGCGGAATAGTGGGAGGGGTGGGG